>JASXSY010002426.1:0-20630 GCA_034509805.1 Sipha maydis | reverse complement strand
CCTAACCTAACCTAACCTAACCTAACCCCTAACCTAACCTAACCTAACCTAACCTAACCTAACCTAACCTAACCTAACCTAACCTAACCTAACCTAACCTAACCTAACCTAACCTAACCTAACCTAACCTAACCTAACCTAACCTAACCTAACCTAACCTAACCTAACCTAACCTAACCTAACCTAACCTAACCTAACCTAACCTAACCTAACCTAACCTAACCTAACCTAACCTACCTAACCTAACCTAACCTAACCTAACCTAACCTAACCTAACCTAACCTAACCTAACCTAACCTAACCTAACCCTAACCTAACCTAACCTAACCTAACCTAACCTAACCTAACCTAACCTAACCTAACCTAACCTAACCTAACCTAACCTAACCTAACCTAACCTAACCTAACCTAACCTAACCTAACCTAACCTAACCTAACCTAACCTAACCTAACCTAACCTAACCTAACCTAACCTAACCTAACCTAACCTAACCTAACCTAACCTAACCTAACCTAACCTAACCTAACCTAACCTAACCTAACCTAACCTAACCTAACCTAACCTAACCTAACCTAACCTAACCTAACCTAACCTAACCTAACCTAACCTAACCTAACCTAACCTAACCTAACCTAACCTAACCTAACCTAACCTAACCCTAACCCCCCCCTAACCTAACCTAACCTAACCTAACCTAACCTAACCTAACCTAACCTAACCTAACCTAACCCCCCCTAACCCCCCCTAACCTAACCTAACCTAACCTAACCTAACCCTAACCTAACCTAACCTAACCTAACCCTAACCTAACCTAACCTAACCTAACCTAACCTAACCTAACCTAACCTAACCTAACCTAACCTAACCTAACCTAACCTAACCCCTAACCTAACCTAACCTAACCTAACCTAACCTAACCTAACCTAACCTAACCTAACCTAACCTAACCTAACCTAACCTAACCTAACCTAACCTAACCTAACCTAACCTAACCTAACCTAACCTAACCTAACCTAACCTAACCTAACCTAACCTAACCTAACCTAACCTAACCTAACCTAACCTAACCTAACCTAACCTAACCTAACCTAACCTAACCTAACCTAACCTAACCTAACCTAACCTAACCTAACCTAACCTAACCTAACCTAACCTAACCTAACCTAACCTAACCTAACCTAACCTAACCTAACCTAACCTAACCTAACCTAACCTAACCTAACCTAACCTAACCTAACCTAACCTAACCTAACCTAACCTAACCTAACCTTACGTATAGCATTGCGGAGCTCTTTTCGTTTCGCAGTATAATCATCCCGGTGAGCGTCCATGGTCTCCTGATTGTCGTGTCTCCGGGCGGACCGTTGATGTGCCCTGCGTGATTTGTTGGCCGCTTGTCGGAGTTCAGCCAGATCCTTTGACCACCAGTGTACTTGTTTCCTGCCCGATCTCTGGGGTGCTCTTGGGGGCATGCAAGAGTCGCACGCGGCCTCCAGGAAGTCCATCAAGCGTTTAGCTGCCTGGGATGCGGTGGTATCCTCCTCAACTTCGGGATGGGCCTTGTTTGCCAGAAATGAAGACAGAGCAAAAGGATCCAACTTGCGGTATGACCATCCTTTCGCCGGGGAGCTGCCGTTGTCGTCGAGGTCTTGCGCAAGGTCCAACGTGAATTCGATATATCGATGATCGCTGGCGGAATATATGTCGTCCAAAACCCTCCATCCACGTATTTCACGAGGAGCTGAGAGCCGGGAGAAAGTAACATCGATTATGGATTCTGCATTGATCCGTCGGTAGGTGGCTGTGGAGCCGGTGTTTTCGATGCAGAGGTTAAGGCTCGCCGCGAGGTCTGCAAGCTGATCGCCTCTCCTGTCGTTGCGGTCAGAGCCCCACTCTTGCGACCACGCATTGAAATCCCCACCGATCAACATGTGGATTTGTGCGTCACAGTCCCGTACAGACTGGTGGATGTCCTCTAGGAATGTGACGAAATTTTCCTCCGAGTCGTTCCGGGAGTTATAACAGCTGTATATTCTCAGGCCCCGTACCTGAATCCAGGCGAAGCCGCGTCCTGAGCCTTTTGCCTCGGAGACTAGATCCGCTGCAATCAGGCCTACAGAACAAGTACCGTCGTCGCTACTGACCCACCTGTCGTCGTTGGACGGGATCCAATTTGGTTCGGACACGATTAGCGCTTGGGCACCCCTCGCGGCCGACGTCTGTTGCAGCAGGTTCTGCGCCGTAGCACTCCTTTGTAGGTTGATCTGCAAGCAGCGGATAATCATCTTGAAACTTGCTTCCACACCATTAGTATTTCTTTCCTGGCTCCACATGCAGCGGAACCAGGTCGGTGTGCCGTTCTCGGGAGACCGGCTCTGTCGCACGCGACGCATCGGTCGGCTCCGTTGGGGCAGGTTTTCTCCTGATGTCCATCTTCCCCGCATCTCCTACATGCCTGTGCCAGATCTGGTCCATTGCAGGCTGACGAGCTGTGCCCAAAGCCATGGCATCGGTGACACCTCGGAGGGTCGGCTGCTCTCAGGCGGACTCTGCAGCTGATCCAACCGATCTTAACTGTCCTGAGGGAGGCCGCCAAGTCCCGCGGAACTATAACGGTAGCTACCTGTTGTCCCCGCTTAGTGTGCCATAGACCGGTGAGACGGATGTCCTTCCGGTTCATTGACGCTACCAGGTCATCGGCTGCACCCTTAACTTCCGACTGGATGGCGGTTAAGACTTCCTCTTTTGTTGCTGCGGCGTCGATGTCGACTACCTCGATGAGCGCCGTTGGTGAGAGTCTGACAACCGATCCGGCATCTTCGTCCGAGTTGTCGGTGATCATTGTCCGGATTCTGTCGGCAGCCAAGTTTGCCGCTTTTCCTCGACCGAATTCTATGAGAAGGTCACCGGCGCGGGTCCTTCTCATGGCCGTAATCTTAGCACCACCGGTATCAGGGCACTTTGTTTTAACCGCCTGAACTACGTCCATGTAAGTCTTGCCCTCCTTAACCTTGACGAGGACAGCTGGAGCGCGAGGGCGCGGAAGCTTCACCTGTGATTGAAGATCCGGCGGTGGGTGCTCGGTTGGTTTGGGACGCTGGCGAGTGGTCTTGCGGCTGACGACCTGTGACCAAGTCGTTGGACCCCGACCAGGTGTTGAGGGTGCGGCTTCGGGTAACGGTGGGGAGTCCCTGATTTCAACTACTTCGGTGGTCGAGTCCGTTGTTTTTGCCCTCTTCTTCCCGGCTCTTTTTCTTTTATTTCCAGATCCTGCTGGAGGGCCATGGTCTGTTCGTGTTGGCGTCGTTTCGGATGAGGAGGTTGTCATCAAGGATTCGGTTTGCGTGGCCGAATCCTCCATGGTGACGACTTCCATGCTTTTTCCATTTTCCTCTTCCCCGTTCGGAACTACATCCTTCGCTTTCTTTCTGTTAGGCGACCGTGGAGCTCTTCTGGCTGCCAGGGACACGAGGGATGAGAGTATGCCCCTCAACATATCCTGAAGAGGATTATCATGTATGCTCGATGCCGCTGCAATGTCGCACTCCATAACAGCGAGCTTACACTTGCTTACAAGCCCTTCCAGCGCCTTTGTGAAGTACTCGTCATCTTCCTCGGCCGGAATCATGGTCGCTGAGGACTTCCTCTTCAACCTAGAGGATTCCAGTAGCATGTCCGCTAAACGCGAGTCGCCGTTCCGAGATGCCGTGATCGATAAAGTCGTTGTGGGCCTTGCAGTAATGTCGATGGCCTGTCTGCCACCGGGAAGAGCCTGCTTCGCACTCTTCCCACCAGTTGCGTTACCAGCCCCTTGGCTGGCTCCGGAAGCCTGGCTCGCCACTTCCGAGATTTTGGTGCATGGGGGTGATGACGACACCCGGGGCGTGCACCGTCCCCCGACCGCCGGCTCTAGGGCATCCGACTCCCTTGTAGCAGTAACGTTTGTCTTGTTTGTCGTGTTCATCATGGGTTTCAGTGATGGCTTAGCCGCCGCTGACGACGCCAGCCTCGCGTCGTCTGTCTTGCCTGTCGGTAGTCCTGATCCTCCGGGACACCGGGGGTAGATCACTCCCCCGGTGGTGAGCTTGTCCGCGACCGCTTATTCGTCCAATCCCGAAGGGTATGGCTTATTTCGCGGCTACCCTGCATGTCTGCAGGGCGTTCCCCTATCCGCAACCTGGGGACGCGCCCGATAGCAGCTCACGCCACGGGAACCTAACCTAACCTAACCTTTTTTTTTTTTTTTTTTTTTTTTTTTTTTTTTCCCTTTTTGAACCGACGACGCCGCGGGAACTGCTGTTCGCATTGCTTCCGCGGCGCCGCCATCGTTTATTTGAACAATAACTTTACATGGGTGGGTGGTAGACGGGACAGTATCCCCGACTTACCCCCGTTCTTGGCTTATATGAAATATACAGGGTGGGTAGTAGACGGGACACTTCCCCGACTTACCCCCGTTCAAGGCGTTACATTTGGAAATCTTAATTTAATCTTATCTTATCTTGGTTTGTGCGTTTCTTTGTGCTCTCACTGCCTTCTCGAATCAGCCTCATCCTCCCGTTCGTCCGATTCCTTAGTAGACATGATCGATTCGATCATCGCGATCAACTCTTCCCTGTTCGCCTTGGCCTGTATTATGAGTCGTTTTCTGGTTCTCGGCTCCTCGGGCAAGTCTGTCGAATTTGGACCACATAGGATTTCTTCAACGTCGCCGGCATTAGGAGGTCGTCCTAAGATCGCAGTCAGACGGGCGCGGTCATCGTTCCATCTGGGACACACAAACAAGGTGTGATCGGCCGTGTCGTCCGGGTCCTTGCAGTAAACGCAGTAGCTGTCCTCGGCTCTCTTCATCCTCGACAGATAGCTCCGGAAGCAGCCATGTCCGGAGAGAGCTTGAACGACACGGAACGATAGACATAGGGTGGTCTTTGAGAGCCACCGCGCAATGTTCGGTAGTAGCCGGTGCGTCCATCTGCCCTTATTCGACCGGTCCCATCTAGATTGCCATGAGCTTATTGAGATGCTTCTCTCCTCCGCTTTTACCATGGCAGTTGTTTTGGTAGGGTCAGCGTCCTCTTCAAGCCGATTCTTTATTCTTGCCCGTTCATGAGCCACAAGGTCCGCTGGCAGCATGCAGGCGAGTACCGACGACGCTTCATCTGATACCGTGCGGTATGCCCTGATCGTCCGGAGGTTTGTTATCCTTTGTGCCCTAGCCATGGCCCTTCTATTTTTGGCGGTCTTGATGCCGACTGTTGCCCACGTGGGAGATGCATACAACAGCTTACTATTCACTACCGAGCCGAGCAGAGCCCGTTTGGCCTGAGCCGGACCGCCGACGTTGGGCATCAATCTTCCTATTGCTCTCGCTGTCTCGGCGGCCTTCTTGGATGTTTTAGCAATGTGAGCCGTGAAGGACAGTCTCGTGTCCAACTCGACTCCCAGGTACCTGATTGAAGGCCTAACCGGGATTGTGTGGCCTTCGACGAGCAACATCGGGTTATCGTACTTGTTTTTGCGGGTCAGGACTATGGCCTCTGATTTTTGCGGTGCTAGCTGCAGGCCTTTTTCACGCATCCATGCGGAAATCTGTTCGAGAACTGGGTTTAACAACTGGGCAGCTGCTGGTCCAGTCCGTGCTGTGCCGATAACGGCGATGTCATCCGCAAAAGCCACTAGCTGCACTCCTGATGGCATTTCTGTGTCCAGTAGATCGTCATAAAACGCGTTCCAAAGTGCGGGACCGAGGACGGACCCCTGAGGAACTCCGCACGTCACGCTTATGCTGGAGAGTGACTCGCCGACTAGAAGAGTCCTGTTATGTAGATAGGACCTGAAGATGCCGTTGAGATAGGAAGGGACCATTTTCTTCCTGATTGCTGCGTCTATGCACCGCCATGGAGCGGAGTTGAAGGCATTGCGCACATCGAGTGAGACCGCAACGCACAAATCTCGGTGTTGGACTGCGCCCAGAGCGGCCCCGTGAGCTGCGCGAATCACCCGATCTATAGCATCCTCGGTTGACCGTCCATGGCGGAACCCATATTGGTTGTCTGACCTCTGCCCGGTCTGGTCTAGATGTTGATTTAGCCTCTTGAGCAGGAGACGTTCGAAGAGTTTGGCCATGGAGTTTAGCAAACAGATCGGCCTAAAGCTCGATGCTTCACCAACAGGTTTGCCCGGACCCTTGTGGAGTAGTACGAGTCTGGCATTCTTCCAGATGGCCGGGAACTCTTGACGAGAGAGGCAGCAGTTGAAGGTCCTCAGTAGCACCTGTGGAGCTATTTTTGCTACTCGAAGCAAGAGTTCGTTAGGTATACCGTCCGGTCCTGTGGCTTTCCCGGATGGAAGCCGACGGCATGCTTCGTGTAGCTCTTCCACGGAAAACTGATGGACTGTTGGGTCGAGGGGGTCGTCGGAGAGGCGGGGCTCGAGTGACCAGTCTGTTTCCGGAGGGTCTGGAAACAGGTGTTTGACAATCGAGTCCTCTCTCCCGCGAGCTTCGACGCCTGGGCGCTTTCGACCGATCTTCCTCGTTACAACCCTATAAGGTAGGCCCCAGGGATCATCATCGACAGCCTTGCACAGATCGGACCAGCTCTTCTCTTGCGCCTTACGTATAGCATTGCGGAGCTCTTTTCGTTTCGCAGTATAATCATCCCGGTGAGCGTCCATGGTCTCCTGATTGTCGTGTCTCCGGGCGGACCGTTGATGTGCCCTGCGTGATTTGTTGGCCGCTTGTCGGAGTTCAGCCAGATCCTTTGACCACCAGTGTACTTGTTTCCTGCCCGATCTCTGGGGTGCTCTTGGGGGCATGCAAGAGTCGCACGCGGCCTCCAGGAAGTCCATCAAGCGTTTAGCTGCCTGGGATGCGGTGGTATCCTCCTCAACTTCGGGATGGGCCTTGTTTGCCAGAAATGAAGACAGAGCAAAAGGATCCAACTTGCGGTATGACCATCCTTTCGCCGGGGAGCTGCCGTTGTCGTCGAGGTCTTGCGCAAGGTCCAACGTGAATTCGATATATCGATGATCGCTGGCGGAATATATGTCGTCCAAAACCCTCCATCCACGTATTTCACGAGGAGCTGAGAGCCGGGAGAAAGTAACATCGATTATGGATTCTGCATTGATCCGTCGGTAGGTGGCTGTGGAGCCGGTGTTTTCGATGCAGAGGTTAAGGCTCGCCGCGAGGTCTGCAAGCTGATCGCCTCTCCTGTCGTTGCGGTCAGAGCCCCACTCTTGCGACCACGCATTGAAATCCCCACCGATCAACATGTGGATTTGTGCGTCACAGTCCCGTACAGACTGGTGGATGTCCTCTAGGAATGTGACGAAATTTTCCTCCGAGTCGTTCCGGGAGTTATAACAGCTGTATATTCTCAGGCCCCGTACCTGAATCCAGGCGAAGCCGCGTCCTGAGCCTTTTGCCTCGGAGACTAGATCCGCTGCAATCAGGCCTACAGAACAAGTACCGTCGTCGCTACTGACCCACCTGTCGTCGTTGGACGGGATCCAATTTGGTTCGGACACGATTAGCGCTTGGGCACCCCTCGCGGCCGACGTCTGTTGCAGCAGGTTCTGCGCCGTAGCACTCCTTTGTAGGTTGATCTGCAAGCAGCGGATAATCATCTTGAAACTTGCTTCCACACCATTAGTATTTCTTTCCTGGCTCCACATGCAGCGGAACCAGGTCGGTGTGCCGTTCTCGGGAGACCGGCTCTGTCGCACGCGACGCATCGGTCGGCTCCGTTGGGGCAGGTTTTCTCCTGATGTCCATCTTCCCCGCATCTCCTACATGCCTGTGCCAGATCTGGTCCATTGCAGGCTGACGAGCTGTGCCCAAAGCCATGGCATCGGTGACACCTCGGAGGGTCGGCTGCTCTCAGGCGGACTCTGCAGCTGATCCAACCGATCTTAACTGTCCTGAGGGAGGCCGCCAAGTCCCGCGGAACTATAACGGTAGCTACCTGTTGTCCCCGCTTAGTGTGCCATAGACCGGTGAGACGGATGTCCTTCCGGTTCATTGACGCTACCAGGTCATCGGCTGCACCCTTAACTTCCGACTGGATGGCGGTTAAGACTTCCTCTTTTGTTGCTGCGGCGTCGATGTCGACTACCTCGATGAGCGCCGTTGGTGAGAGTCTGACAACCGATCCGGCATCTTCGTCCGAGTTGTCGGTGATCATTGTCCGGATTCTGTCGGCAGCCAAGTTTGCCGCTTTTCCTCGACCGAATTCTATGAGAAGGTCACCGGCGCGGGTCCTTCTCATGGCCGTAATCTTAGCACCACCGGTATCAGGGCACTTTGTTTTAACCGCCTGAACTACGTCCATGTAAGTCTTGCCCTCCTTAACCTTGACGAGGACAGCTGGAGCGCGAGGGCGCGGAAGCTTCACCTGTGATTGAAGATCCGGCGGTGGGTGCTCGGTTGGTTTGGGACGCTGGCGAGTGGTCTTGCGGCTGACGACCTGTGACCAAGTCGTTGGACCCCGACCAGGTGTTGAGGGTGCGGCTTCGGGTAACGGTGGGGAGTCCCTGATTTCAACTACTTCGGTGGTCGAGTCCGTTGTTTTTGCCCTCTTCTTCCCGGCTCTTTTTCTTTTATTTCCAGATCCTGCTGGAGGGCCATGGTCTGTTCGTGTTGGCGTCGTTTCGGATGAGGAGGTTGTCATCAAGGATTCGGTTTGCGTGGCCGAATCCTCCATGGTGACGACTTCCATGCTTTTTCCATTTTCCTCTTCCCCGTTCGGAACTACATCCTTCGCTTTCTTTCTGTTAGGCGACCGTGGAGCTCTTCTGGCTGCCAGGGACACGAGGGATGAGAGTATGCCCCTCAACATATCCTGAAGAGGATTATCATGTATGCTCGATGCCGCTGCAATGTCGCACTCCATAACAGCGAGCTTACACTTGCTTACAAGCCCTTCCAGCGCCTTTGTGAAGTACTCGTCATCTTCCTCGGCCGGAATCATGGTCGCTGAGGACTTCCTCTTCAACCTAGAGGATTCCAGTAGCATGTCCGCTAAACGCGAGTCGCCGTTCCGAGATGCCGTGATCGATAAAGTCGTTGTGGGCCTTGCAGTAATGTCGATGGCCTGTCTGCCACCGGGAAGAGCCTGCTTCGCACTCTTCCCACCAGTTGCGTTACCAGCCCCTTGGCTGGCTCCGGAAGCCTGGCTCGCCACTTCCGAGATTTTGGTGCATGGGGGTGATGACGACACCCGGGGCGTGCACCGTCCCCCGACCGCCGGCTCTAGGGCATCCGACTCCCTTGTAGCAGTAACGTTTGTCTTGTTTGTCGTGTTCATCATGGGTTTCAGTGATGGCTTAGCCGCCGCTGACGACGCCAGCCTCGCGTCGTCTGTCTTGCCTGTCGGTAGTCCTGATCCTCCGGGACACCGGGGGTAGATCACTCCCCCGGTGGTGAGCTTGTCCGCGACCGCTTATTCGTCCAATCCCGAAGGGTATGGCTTATTTCGCGGCTACCCTGCATGTCTGCAGGGCGTTCCCCTATCCGCAACCTGGGGACGCGCCCGATAGCAGCTCACGCCACGGGAACCTAACCTAACCTAACCTAACCTAACCTAACCCCTAGAAACTCTGGTGACTGATCTTTTCAGGATGCGCTTCGCTGCTGTACATGCTGCTCGTAGTTGGGCGATTTCATCATTCCACCAGTATTTTGGTTGCCGGCAAAGTCACATGCCACCGTCATCCTGCTTTCAAAATCTTTGGCCATTTCGTTTGCGTCTAACCTAACCTAACCTAACCTAACCTAACCTAACGGCGACTAGGTCGGCGGGCTCCGTGAGCCGGACCGTGAAGCAAGGACGATGGAACGGGCAACGAGGCCGGCGGGTGCAGTCACCGGGTCGCGAAGTGAGCCAACAGGCACAAAAAATTAAAGTGACAAGCCCTTCCCAAATGGCATTCATATTGTAATAATGCGCGGCCAACGGGAAACGCGCCATTTGTAACGTTTTCTTGTTTTTTTTTTTTTTTAAATAAACGATGACGACGGCCCCGAAGCAATTTGACAAACAGTTCCGGGCCGTCGTCGGTTCAGACACGGAAAAAAAAAAAAAAAAAAAAAAAAGGTTAGGTTAGGTTAGGCTCGGTAGTGGGTCCCGTGCTGTGGAATTTGTTTTATGACGATCTCCTGCGTCTGCATTTCCCTCCAGGGGTAAACCTGGTTTGCTTTGCGGATGATCTGGCAGTGGTGGTGACGGCGCATAACGCGGATCTATTAGAAGAAGTGGCAAACCCGGCTCTGGCAGTCGTGAACAGGTGGATGGAGGCAAATGGACTTGAAATTGCTCCTGCGAAGTTAGAAGCAGTGATACTCACCAGGAAATGGGCGTATCGCGATCCGGTATTCACTATCAAAGGGCTACCGATACCGGTGAAGATGTCTATTAAATATCTTGGAGTACAGTTCGATTCCAGACTTAACTTCACCGAACACACAAAGATTACAACGGCAGCGACTCGTAGGCTAACTTCGGCATTAGGACGTTTAATGCCAAACGTTGGCGTTCCGTCTGCGAGGAGTAGGAAGTTGTTGATATCGGTGATGGATAGCAAACTACTTTATGCAGCCTCGATTTGGGCCTCGGTCGCGGCTAAGACGGCAAGTAACAAGGAGGCCATGACTCAGACCCAAAGGACTGCTGCCATTCGCATCATAAGGGGTTACAGAACGGTGTCGGATATGGCGGCATTGTTCTTGGCCAAGATGCCTCCCGCCTATCTAATGACTGAAGAGAGGGTAAGAATAGCTTCGGCCAGGACGGCTCTGCCTGCTAGAAGACTATCATCAATCGTAGCGGACGAGAGGGTCATCGCCCTGCATCGGTGGCAAGTCGTATGGCAGACGACCACTAAGGCCCATTGGACCAGGCGGATTTTACCGAATGTGCCGTGATGGTACCATTCGGGGCGTCGAGAACTTGGGTACCATCTTACACAGGCTCTAACAGGACACGGCTGTTTCGAGGCCTATCTGCACGAAAAGAAGAGAGCGTTGGACCCGTACTGTCGGTATTGTGTGTTCGCGGTAGACGATGCGGAACACTCCATATTCGTCTGCCCCCACTGGGTAGAGGAGAGGAGTCGCCTTACGTCGGTGCTCCGTAGGCCACCTTCGCCAGATGATGTCGAGGATCTGCTGTGTGGTCCTATTCATTCGGATCTGCCTGAAGATCCACTAAGTAGGAAACGCATTCTGAAGCAGGCTTCTATGAATGCAGAGTACCTGGAGACTATGATT
Source organism: Sipha maydis (assembly GCA_034509805.1). Lineage (NCBI taxonomy): Eukaryota > Metazoa > Arthropoda > Insecta > Hemiptera > Aphididae > Sipha > Sipha maydis. The sequence continues at coordinate 9,360 of JASXSY010002426.1, read as the reverse complement.
ATACGGATTATGAGTCAGAAAGAGCTGGACGAGAGGCAACGTCAAGATTTCCAGAGGAGGTCATAGGACATGGCGGAGTGTCAAGAAGGATGCATTCTTCAGAACTTGGAGCAGTAGGACAGGGCGTACGTGCTATCGCACCATCTATCGGAAGGTTAGAACTCATGGCACCCGGGCGGGACGACAAGCACGGCACAACAGCTAATAGGATGTAATCTTTTTTACTGTAGCGCGGTCGCGGCAGCTTACCTTCCGGTATTGTTATTGTAATTAACTTTGCGCGGCCGGTCGGTGAGCAATCAGTATGTATATATTCCATGTGTTTTTATTGTTCAATAAACGATGGGGGCCGAGCGGCAGCAATGTGCAAACAATTCCCGCTCGGCTCTCGATTCAAACTTGGAAAAAAAAAAAAAGGTTAGGTTAGGTTAGGTTAACAATAGCTGTTTGAGAACCTCCGAACCTCTTCCGGACAATGACAATCTTCACCGAATTGTCGAGGCCGATAGCAGTCGACACAGCTTCAGTTATCTCCTCTCTTGAAGTCCATTCGTCCAGGTCTCTAATCTCGCAGAGACACTTCTGCTGAAGAGAGGACACATCAACGTCTGGACCAGCTGACCGAGACACCTCAACTTTGACGGCCTCAAAACGGCCAGGGCCACCACGAACATTAATTAACAGACCACCAGACTTGGCATGCCTCATACCAGAGATGCTGTCTCCAATGACCTCACGGTCAACGCCAGATCTAATCTTGGAGACCAGTGCAGGAAATTCCTCCTTTGACACCTGTACCAAATTGTCTGGGGGGCGGGAACGGGTCAATCTCCTAGGAATATTACCAGGTAATAGGGTCCCCGGAATATTCAATGCTGACGTCAGCTATACTCTATCAACCCCATCGACGGGTCCAGAAGGTACAGCAGAGGGTGCAGCCCTTCTTTTCTTCTTAGTCTTCCTCACCACCTCGCTCCATGGTTGCGCCGTGGCCTCGGACAAAACCACATTATACAGGGGTAACTTCCGGGAATCCAAGGACACCTTCAGCATGCTTTCGACCTAACCTAACCTAGCCTTTTTTTTTTTATATATATATAAACGGTATCGCAGGGGGCCGGGAGTACCCGTTGAGGTAATTTATCAGCTCCCCAGCATCGTTTATAATAACTTCATGTCGGACGTTGTCGCACTGCACGAGATTTGCGATGCGAGCGATTTATTTAGCGATTTCGCGATTTAGCGATTTAGCGATTTCTTCAAAACTACAGAATCGCTATGACATGGCCACATAGAGCGTGTTGTGGGATTTGCGTTTTGCGATAAATCGCGTCTATCGCGTCAAAATCAAAATAGTTTGTTTCTTTGCGATTAATCGCTTTGTAATCGTTGTTCAATCACCATGTCCAAACCAGGCCCGGCTCAAGGGGTAGGCGATATAGGCCCACGCCTAGGGTGACATTTTTCCTGAACAATTTTTATGTAAAAAAAAAAAAAACATTTGATAAAATATTTACAAAAACTAAATTTCGCCTATGTTTGTTTAAACACTTGAGCAGGGCCTGGTCCAAACTTAACAGTAGTAGAAGGTATTGATTGGCAAAATTCTACCCAATGGGAAAGGTATAGTGAAGACAATCAAGTTCACGAAACCAATAAGATGCTTAAATTCTAGATATTATTAGATCATCTAATTCTTTTTAACTATGTGGCGACAATCAATAACGCGCGACGCTATCGAATTATCTATATATTTCGAGAATATTCGAGACTAAATATATTAATCACATATCATATCGAGAATGTTCCGGAATAATCAAGAAAGCTATCGCCTAATTATATACGGGAGAGATAGCCGACAACAACAACAGTCGTTCAGTATCCGACGCCGCGGTCACACACATACGTTATCGCCGTACTCGCCGCGTTATCGCTAATTGTATTATAACCGCCGCCGAAACGATCATTTAATATTTAATGTATTATTATTATTTCTTTTTGTATCAACATTGATTTCGTTACTATTTCTAATACACGTATTATAAATTTTTACTTTTAGTTTTTCCTTCTTTGCGAGTGTTGTAATTGTATAAATAGTAATTAATAAATTATTATTCAAAATAATTGTGTGTACCATTTACGAACTACCCACAAATCGGTGACCTCGACGTGATGGCAGAGACAGACGCAACGATTGCTCGAGTGGCTGTCAAAATACCAGATTTCATTTCGTCAGATCCCGAACTTTGGTTTGCTATGGTCGAAGGTAGTTTCGCCAGCGCGGGAGTCACAGCTGATAGTACAAAATTCGGGTATGTGGTTGGAGCATTACCGCCGAAATATGCAGTTGAAGTCAAAGACATAATTATGACGCCGCCCTCGGACAGTAAGTATGTCAAAATAAAACATGAATTAATAAAACGTCTTAGTGCCTCCCAAGAGGAAAAAACACGTCAACTTCTGGAGCGCGTTGAGATTGGTGACCGTAAACCGTCACAATTTTTACGCCACCTCCAAAGCCTGGCTGACTCTTCCGTCCCGGAAACATTATTAAAGACACTTTGGATGGGCCGCCTACCAAAAAGTATACAAGTGGCGTTAGCAATAGTTAAAGATAGTAAGCTTGAAGAACTCGCTGTCCATGCAGACAACATCGCGGATGCATCTGGTCCTTTGCTACCTCAAATAGCCGAGACAACGAGAAGTGACACTCTTGAAGCCATGTTCAAGTTAAAATGTCTCAACTTACCTTGAGTATAAATCAGGAAATTGCGGCGTTGAGAAGTGAAGTGTCAGCGATCAATACTCGTCCCTCGCGTAACCCGGACTCAAGACTAAGTACTTACCGCTCAAGATCTCGATCTCGGAGCCGTACTCTCCATGGCGCAGATGGATTATGCTGGTATCATTGGCGTTATGGATCTCAGTCACGAAAATGTAAGGAACCTTGTACCTATAATTCGGGAAACGTGACGGGTCATCACTGATGACGGCCAGTGAGCCCAGTCCGTCCCCACGCCGTCTATTCATTACTGATCGAACTTCTCAAACTCAATTTCTCATCGACACGGGTGCCGACTTATGTGTTTATCCACGTAGTGCTGTTCCAGACCGACGAGTAAAATCCGATTACGTCCTATCAGCAGCCAATGGCACGCCCATTAACACCTACGGTACTATCACGCTCAGTCTCAACTTCGGACTTCGTCGAGATTTCATTTGGAGATTTGTGATAGCGGAAATATCCAAACCCATCATTGGTGTGGACTTCTTAAGTCATTACAATCTTTTGGTAGACGTGCGTAATCAATGTCTTTTAGATGGTGTTACACGACTTACCGCTCATGGTCACGCTGCTGAATCCTCCATACCATCCATAAAGATCGTCGTGGGAGAAACGAAATACGACGGCTTACTACGGAAATTTCCCGAGATCACTCGACCGTATGGAGCGCCTAAAGACATTAGGCACAGCACCAAACACTATATTCAAACGACACCAGGACCCCCAGTATCTTGTAAACCACGACGCTTAGCACCTGATAAACTCAAGGCAGCAAAAAAGGAGTTTGAAGCTATGATCCAATTGGGCATTATTCGACCGTCCCAGGGACCTTGGGCATCACCATTACACTTGGTATCAAGGAACACAACTGATGCCTGGCGTCCTTGTGGGGATTACCGTGCTCTAAATGCTCGGACTGTTCCAGATCGGTACCCGGTTCGTCATATTCAGGACTTTGCACACTTTCTCCACGGTAAAACGATTTTTTCAACAATCGACCTAGTCCGAGCATATAATCAAATTCCTGTAGCTGAAGAAGATATTCCTAAAACCGCAATCGTGACACCATTTGGACTTTTCGAATTCCTCTTTATGTCTTTTGGGCTTCGAAATGCAGCACAATCGTTTCAACGATTTATTGACGAAGTACTTTTTGGGCTTGATTTCTGTTACAGCTACATTGACGACATCTTGGTGGCATCTGTTTCTGAGGAAGAGCACATCAAACATTTACAGATCATTTTTGAGCGTTTACGTGAATACTCTCTGGTTGTCAATCCAAAAAAGTGCGTTTTTGGACAGTCAGAAGTAAAGTTTTTGGGCTACATGATTACTAGAGAAGGAACACGTCCTCTACCTGACAGAGTCACTGACATTTTAAGCTACAAGAGGCCATCGTCCGCTAAGGGTCTACGACAGTTCTTGGGTATGTTAAACTTCTATCGTCGTTTTATACCTGGAGCTTCAGACGCACAAGCACCACTAAGTGACCTTTTGGTACCCAATTTAAAAGGTAAGTCACCTATTAACTGGACACCAGAGGCTATTTTGGCTTTTGAAAAATGCAAAGAGAAACTCGCTACAGCCACACTTCTCGCACATCCATGTGACAACGCTCGACTGGCTATTGTAAGTGATGCTTCAAACACCGGGGTTGGCGCAACTCTCCAACAGTTCGTCAATGATGTGTGGCAACCTCTTGCTTTCTTTTCCAAGAAGCTCACAGCGACCGAGACGAAATACGGAGCTTACGATCGAGAACTTCTCGCGATATACCTTGCTGTCAAGCATTTTCGGTATATGGTGGAAGGACGCGATTTTGTTATATTCACCGACCACAAACCCATCACTTTTGCATTTCAGCAGAAATCGGATAAATGCTCACCACGACAATTCAGACACCTAGACTTTATCTCACAATTCACCACGGATATTAGGTATGTTCCAGGTAAGCAGAATATCGTGGCTGATACTTTATCTCGCGTTGACGCCTTGTCAGAGACAATAGACTACACTGCATTAGCGATATCACAACAGGGAGACGAGGAATTAAAGAAATACGAAAAAGAAAACACTGGACTACAACTCAAGCAAGTTCAATTACCAGGTACGAATGTCTTAGTGTTCTGTGACCTATCAACTTCAACCGCCAGGCCCTTTGTCACAAAGCCATTCAGACGTAAAGTTTTCAATAATATACATCGACTTGCACATCCAGGTGTTAAGGCCACGACGAAGCTTGTTAAACAGCGATTCGTGTGGCCAGCCATTGACGCAGACTGCAGACATTGGGCGAGGGCATGTGTAGAATGTCAACGAGCCAAAATCACGCGCCATGTCACAGCACCTCTTGGTTCATTTTCTTTACCATCTCAAAGATTTGAACATGTTCATTTAGATCTAATCATTATGCCTTATTCCGAAGGATTTCGCTATTGCCTCACGTGTATCGATAGATTTACTCGATGGCCTGAGGTAATTCCATTGGAAGATCAAGAAGCGGAAACCGTAGCACGAGCCTTCTATACGCATTGGATCGCGAGATTTGGTACCCCTCTTCGTATCACAACAGACCAGGGAAGACAATTTGAGTCATGCCTTTTCAAGCAACTTAATGACTTGACTGGCACGAACCATCTTAGGACCACGGCCTATCATCCTTCAGCAAATGGCATGGTGGAACGAAGCCATCGGCAGCTTAAAGCCGCCATTAAATGTCATCAAAATAATCGATGGACAGAAACTCTTCCGACAGTCTTATTGGGTATCCGAGCAGCTTGGCGCGACGATCTTAAATCCACCTCGGCAGAATTAGTCTATGGAGAGCCACTTAGACTCCCAGGCGAATTCCTAACGTCAAAAGATAATGCCGCCAAGTTCGACGACGCAGCTGAGTTTATCAAAGATCTTCGACATCACATTCAGCAGATCCGACCTGTCAATGGTACACGACATGGCGATAAGAAGAACTTTGTTTTCAAGGATCTTGCAACCACAGAGTACGTATTCATTCGACATGACGGACCCAAAAATGGAATACAAATGCCCTATGATGGTCCCTATCGAGTCATAAGTCGAAATATAAAAACTTTTGTCATTGATATAAAGACAAAAAAAGTTAGAGTAACTATAGATAGACTTAAACCGGCCTACATCATAGTAGACGACCATTCTAAGGAAGATATTTCGAGAGAAATGCAGACACCTACACCGAATACCATTACAAAGGAGGACCAAAGGACACGTTCCGGAAGAAGAGTTCGTTTTCCAGACCGTCTCCAAGTAGGTTTTGTTTGACTCCGTCACTGGTAGGGGAGTGATGTGGCGACAATCAATAACGCGCGACGCTATCGAATTATCTATATATTTCGAGAATATTCGAGACTAAATATATTAATCACATATCATATCGAGAATGTTCCGGAATAATCAAGAAAGCTATCGCCTAATTATATACGGGAGAGATAGCCGACAACAACAACAGTCGTTCAGTATCCGACGCCGCGGTCACACACATACGTTATCGCCGTACTCGCCGCGTTATCGCTAATTGTATTATAACCGCCGCCGAAACGATCATTTAATATTTAATGTATTATTATTATTTCTTTTTGTATCAACATTGATTTCGTTACTATTTCTAATACACGTATTATAAATTTTTACTTTTAGTTTTTCCTTCTTTGCGAGTGTTGTAATTGTATAAATAGTAATTAATAAATTATTATTCAAAATAATTGTGTGTACCATTTACGAACTACCCACAACTATAAAAATGTATTTAAATATTATTTGATGAGCAAGATGCTATTTCAATTTTTTTATCTATTAATTTCATTAAAGCTAATAAGTTGTATTATTCTAAACAATATTTTATTATGTTATTTGATCTATACTATATGACAATACTATATGTATTGTTTATTTAAAAAACTTAAAAATATATGGTATGTACCTATATTCACTTTATTTGAGGTATAATTACGTTTTCTTAATTTTTCAATAAAAACAGTTATTTAACTTTTGATGTTAAAAATAATAACAACTTACCTTATCATAAGAAAAAGTCTTTCCTCTGGAGATATAGGTTTTCGGAAATTAGTATCCGATTTTAGTATTCTTTCTCGAATAGCATCAAGTATCAAATTGAAGGTGTTTTCGTCCATACGACAGTATTCAAAAAATTTATCCGGGTGCTTTTGAAGTTTATTAAAAAGAATGTGAAATTCACCTTCGGTTTCTCGATGTTTATTTATTTCATGCACCCATAATCGTTGTTTAAATAAGTCAACTTTAGCTTCTAATGAAGCACAACTTTCAGATAAAAGTATTTTACGTATACGATTCGATTTGTATGAAGTCATCTCGACGACAGGTGACAAACAACTAGTGATTATATGTAACAACCTACTTTGATTTAGCAATAAAAACGCGAAAGTGGCCACACCAAAATCGTAAAAATCGCTGGACAATATCGCTCGTATCGCAAATCGCGTGCAGTGTAGCCGTACCTTAATATTCTTACTTTCATTTTCGAATTTTGTATTTTGATTAGTCTAGCGTCTGCTATTGTTTGAAACTAATGTGTAGTCCCTAGAGAGAGATTTTTTTTGCTTTTTTTCATCTTTCAAAAAATCCTTTTTTTCATTTTTAATGCTATGGACAGTAAAAAGGATTGGCATTATGAAAATAAAACTAAAACTCTTATCCAAAAGAAAAAAAACAAAGGAAATATTAGTGCCATACATCGAAAATTAATTTTATTTTATTTTTAATTTGTTGTACTATTAAATTGCATTCTCTTGCGTCATAACATTTTTATGTATTGTTTCATTTTCATACATTTTCATTTTTTATTTTTATAACAAAAATTAATAAATTGTCAATAAGAACAATATTATTATGACCATATGAGCGACAATAACCATCAGCCGGCCAGTCCAGCCGACTCAAAGAGTTTCGTCCTAAATATAGTATCAGATTCTATGTATATTTATTTATTTATTTATTTATTTATTTATTTACAAAATATACGGGTTTCCCCTATAAACATTAAAGTACAGTACAATATATTAATAATAGTAGAAAATTGAAAAGTAAAATATATAAATAACAGAATTTCAATTATAATAAGACAGTTATTAAGTAAACAATTAAAACGCTTATAAAACGTAAGAGTTTATTAACAGTGTTTAAGAAACATTAGAACAAATTATCATCAAAAGAGGGGTCCTCATTGGCAAGTGACATAAGTCGCCTTAAAGGCTCATTTTGCAGATAATTTGAGTTGGCGGTAGGAATAAGGAAGGTCACATGAGAGCGTGATACATGCGAAGGAACTTTGAAGTTAATTTTGGAAAGCAAGCAAGGGGAATCAATATGGTTAGTAATTAGACCACGAATAAATTTTAAATTTAAAGTTCTTCTTCGTTCGGCAAGAGTAGGCAGGCCAAGTACGTTAGTGATATTAGTATAATCATGAGCTATATGGGGAATACATAACACAAAACAACAATATCTTAAAAATCTAAGTTGAACACGTTCGAGTTGGTTAATATCAGAAACAGTGTAAGGATCCCAGACAACCGACCCGTATTCTAAAATAGGACGAACTAAAGCGCAATATAGTGATTTTAACGATTTTGACAATTTAAAGTCTTTAGATAGACGCATAATGAACCCTAAAACTTTATATGCTCTACTAGTAATCATTGCAATAAGAGGACTTGGACTAAGGGTACTAGATAGTTTAAAACCCAGATCGATTAGATTATCAACGCGTTCAATTGTCAAGCCTGAGATATTGTAGTCAAAAAGGATAGTAGAACGAGAACGAGTAAACGACATGACTCGGCACTTTGAAGCATTGACTTTAAGGCCTATTTTAAGACACCAACTAACAAAACAATCAAGGCTACTTTGGAGGATCTCACAATCAGCAGCTGAGTTTATTTCCATAAAGAGCTTCATATCATCTGCAAAACACAAAAGTTTACACAAAGGCAAGGCGTTACGTACACCATTGACAAACAGTAAAAATAGAATCGGTGATAAATGTCCACCTTGGAGGACACCAGACATAGACGAAAATATATTTGATTTGACGCCAAACAATTTTACCCATTGTAGCCTATTTGCTAAAAAAGAACCAAACCAGGAGAGCAAAGGTTCACCAAAACCAGTCATTTCGAGAATTCTCAGTAAGACACTATGATTAACAGTGTCAAACGCTTTGGCTAAGTCAGTATAAACTACATCAACTTGGGACCGTTTTTTAAAAGAATCAAATATAAAATTGGAAAAGACTAAGTTGCATGTAGTAGTTGATCTTCCCGGACGAAACCCATGTTGTTCTTCAATAAGGATATTGTTTATTGATGGTTTAATACTGTTTAAAACCAAAGATTCAAAGAGTTTTGATAGGTGAGACTGAACAGAGATAGGTCTATAATTAGATATATCGGATTTGACACCTGATTTATGTACTGGCGTGACAGAACTGAATTTAAGAATAGTGGGAAAAATACCCTCATCAAGAGAACGCCTGAACAGCAAAAATAAAGGATAGGCAATAA
>JASXSY010002425.1:0-48717 GCA_034509805.1 Sipha maydis | reverse complement strand
ATAAAGCCATTGTTACAGGTGCAACTGATATTAAGGGGGTAAATTATTATAAAAATCTAAAACGTGTTTTGTAAAAAGTATTTTTGTTTTGAGTACTGGTTTCATAATCAGTCATTTAAATATTTTTATCACCAGTAGCGTGATGAACTATCTGTACCTATGAGGTCAACAAAATTTGTTATACCCCCCACCAGGGCCGGCGTTGTAGGGGGGGGCTTTACTAAATATTTAAACAACCATTATACTTACTGATCAAGTATCGTACACTCAATTTGAATGTACGTACTAACCTGAATAATTAGCATTTATTTTTATAAATTATATATGTTGCATGTATACTGTATAGCTACTATTATGTTAGTGTTACAGATCTGCATGAGCTACTCATCTATCTATTGACAAAAATTGATATCAATATATTCTCATATAATATTCTCAAAAATTCCTTTACCACGCCACTGTTTATCAGTACTGAATATTAATTTTTACAATTATATTCCAAGGTAAATATTCAATAAAGTACTGTATTAATTAAAATGTATAATTTTGCATGTAAATATCACTAATTATAAATGATGGGTTGAACTGTTCGAATGTCGAATCTAACCGAACTTTAAATGGAAGAAAATCGAACCGAACTATTTATCATTTAGGTATGTTCGAAATTTAAACTAGAAAATATTCATAATTAAACAATCTAAAATTAATTTTTCATAATTTATAGGTTATAGTAACTAATTATTTTACATTATTAAATTTTGCACAATAAAATTTTCATAATTTCAACCCATTTATAAAAGGAAAAAGAATATGAATTTTAATAATAAAAATGTATTAATTTATTATGAACATAAAAATTTTTAATAGTTTGTTTCAGTTTGGGTTAGTTTAAATGATTAAAGTTTGGTTCGGTTTGGTTTCGTAATTCTTTGAAAATGTTTGGTTCGAGTTCAGTTCGACACCAAAAAATTAGGCTCGACTCATTAATACCATTAATGTTAATAATTTCATATTTATGCACTGTCTAATAATTGTACTTATTATTTGAACTTATGGTTTAATTTTGATATAACAACTACTTTAAAGTTAATTTTTAGGCCAGAAAAGATTTCACTTATAATATAGAGATTAAATATTATTTTAGGTTAAATGTTTTGTACTTAAAACTGATTAATATTTGTAACACCATCCACTCAATAACACAAAAATCGTTGAATTGATGGCACACAACATTGCGATAGTATGATTCACGTATTGACATATTTCGTGACACATGCGTGAAGTGTAACAGTTACGACAACATGACACGTTACTAAATAACGCTTAGTGCATGTAAATGAGTATGCACTATGAACTGATAACTGTAGTAATGAATATAGAATCTTAAAAATACTCGTAAACCCATCAAAATAATTTAATGGAATGGCCTAAATTAATGATTAAAAAAATGCGATATAATGTGTGATTTGTCATTTGAATAAAACTGTCCATATTATTCAGTATTATTAATATAATTACTTATTAGCCACTAAAAAATTTTAAGAGGAAACTTAGTTTCAAAGTCTCCCCTGACCTGGCCACTACCCTGTTATTCTGTTACTCTGATATACCCTTGGAAATAACTAAAAAATATTATTTAGATTTTATATCGGATACTATATAGTATATACCTCTAAGTCCAATCATTGCGCATACATCTGATTTTTTGTTTTTATTTCTGTGCAAAGGTATTTTAAATCCTTCCGAGTGGTAATCTCTGGGAAACGTACGCCACTACCAAGAAGTTGTAGAATTATGTAATCGTCATGCACCTAATAAAAACAGTACTATTAAGATATTTTACCGGCCAACCGTGACAGAAAACGTTCAAACGGCTTGTCGTCGGTACATCTGTAACACTTTAATGTACTGATATTTTATACATAGACTAGAGAATATTAATATATAATATAAATTAGTTGTAGATATTAAATAATTTATTTACACTACGGTTCATCATTATTCCCTACAGCGCTGGCGAATTATCTCGCTTCAAATAATAATAATTCAGATATGTGTCAACAATATAACAAAACCCGTCGATAGTTTATGCCTTATCTGGATATTATTTTTTACTGTTGGTCATGAACTCTTTGTTTATATAATTGTTGTTCTAATAATTTGATATTCTCTTCTCTTTGAATTTAAAAAATTTCGAGTAAAAATCTACAACGAACATAATTTTAAAACCGAAGATGAGTACAATTATGTTTGAATCAACATATTTGTATTGCTATGTAATTTGCGTTTATGAAAAAATAATGCGGAAAACGTTAGCTGCTGTAATATTTTACAAAATATTTCTGAAATTTTCGGGATTAAACTATGTCTTATCATAGTTATTGAAATAATTACAAAATAATACATAAAATTAAATTCACAAAATAATATTTTAATATTCATTAACATTTATTTTTATTATTAACATTCTTTTAATCTTTTGATAATCAATATTATCTTATGACGAGTTTAAAAAAAAAACAACAAATACATTAGGTATATTTATTTTATTTTACTGAATTTAAATTTAATTTTAACAGAACAGGCCGTGGTCCAGATTACAGTATTTAGTATAATATACTATTATATATAATTATTTTATGTAATAGTTTCAAAAATTAATATAATTATCTTATGTAACAATATAATATAATAATGGAATATGAAAAAAAGGAATTGGAAGAGTCTTCATTTGCAATGCGTCTCATCTTAAATATTGGTCTGTTACAGAATTAATTGGTGGCAATGTAGAGTAAGTAAAACATGTAGAAAGTATAATATAATCAAGACTGGCATTTTGGAATTTTGAATTTCAGTTTACCCAATATATAATAATTATTATATAATGTTTTAAAATGCATAACATTATAAAGTTATAAAATAATAATACAATTTTTTTTTCCAGCTTAATTAATAGCTTTCAGACACTGCATATAATCAATAATTTAAAATTATGGCCGTCTGGAGATACTGAGGAAATACTGGAGATAAAATTTTAATTATAATCTTAAAAGAAAGGAGCTTCGGCTATACCAGAGCAATTTTTTGATACTTTATCTTAATCTACGTTGAAATGAGTTGAAAATAAGGAAATTTAACAAGCATTGTTTGACCAAATAATTTTTATTTAAAACAAAATGGTTAAAATAATAACTGCAATAGTATATTATTTAAGGTATTATTCATAATCATGGGTAAATTAAGCTCTATTTGCAGATTTGTTGCGATTATTTTCATGTTTAAATTTTCATGAGTTTATGAGCAATAATAACATGTAAATATGGATAATATAATATTTATTATATCTCACGCCCTCGTAGTGTTACATAAATATACAATTTTAAAAGACTGTAAAATGTTTTAACCATAAATATTATGTTTTATACATTTATTTATGCACAAAAATAAAATAAAGTAATAATTATGTGAATAGTGTCTTTTAAGACCGTAATATATTGCAACATGGACAATGGTCCAATTTAATAAAAGACTTGTTTTTTGGTATTATTAGTCCGCGGACCGTGGCCAATTTAATGACCCTTAAAAAAAATCAAGTTTATTGATCTATCCGTTATCTTTGACGAATAAATACCTTGAAAGCTTGAAATAGCAATTATACAATGTCACACACACACACACACACACACACACACACACACACACACACACACACACACACACACACACACACACACACACACACACACACATATACAATCGTATGCGTTTTATTCTATATTATACATTATATTTTATATGCACAAATGTATCAATGTACATATCAATGTATACTATATGTAGGTGATCGCTGATATCAGTGGTAACTAATAGTAATATGCTGTTTGTATTTAAGTACTTTTAATTTATTACATACCTATTACATATTGAATTTGGAAAGTATACAGAAATCATACACTTTAAAAATGTTTACGTACATATAATAGCGTACATCATGATGATAAGTAGATTATGTACGACGAGTCGACGACTGATAAAATAAAATATACATAATTATTATCACTTTTTCTCTTTCAAATACAACAGTATTACATTAAATGAGTTTTGGTTATGGTTTGGAGACAACAGTTTTTAACAATGAAAAACACGCCTCTGTAGTCGTGGTGTATAATTATTATAAAAATTTGGGTTTTTTTAACTATTATCTGGTGAAATAATAAATATTTTATATTTTATTTCGTAATGCTAATCGTCGCTAGAAGTTATTCAGACGAAGCAGTTATTTAGTAACGATTAGTTTTTTATTTACTTGTCGTGTAGGGATGTTTAAGACAATTTATATTACCTAGAAAGATATATAATACTTTTAATGTTATCAAATTGTCTAGTTGTCAACTTGTTAAAGTTGTTCCATGTTTCGTATAATATGTAATATTAATTATTACGAAGACGAATTACGATACATATATTATGACTTTCGCGAAAATTGATCAAGTTCTTTCTTTTCAATAACCTATAATTAATTTTTATAGTATTATTACAATATAATAATAAAGCTTACAGAAATATGTATACATTTTATTTATACGTTGATTATTTATTCAGAATATTAATTTTTCGGAATTAATATAAATAATTTACTTTTATTTTACTGTGTTACAGTCCAAGTATAAAAAGTTTTAGGCGATATACACACAAACACTTGGTCAACAAACACTCGAATAATATTGAAATGTTTAATATATTTTTATTATTCTCGTATTATGGTATTATTAAAAATAAACTAATATATTAAAATTAATAATGCAACTAAAAATATGTCATTGTGGATATTGAGAACATATTAACTGTGAAATAAGTGAAACGGAATTAGTTTTTCTGGATATATATCATAAATTATAATTGTTGATTGATAAATAACCACGTGAATAATTATATTAATAGGTAATTGATGAGCTTTTTATGATCTTTACCACAAGTAATTTTCGTATCTTCAAGAGTACAAATTTTACTAAATGATTATTTATTCCTAAGAAATGAGTCAACCTAAGCTGTAAGTGATCGATAAGGCTTAAAAGATATAAGAGATAATTTTAATTTTAATAGGTAGGTACCTACAGTTTAAATAATTTTGAATTTGATTAAATATTATATAGCTCATATAATAATATACATGAGTTTAACATTAACAATTATTTTTTAATTAGTTTTATTCTATTATTAAATACTAAATTAAATTAAACAACAAAAACATTTAATAATCTTAATAAATAAAATATAATAATTATACTCTAGCCAATGAATGTTGATTTTTATTACATTTAAAATTTAAAAAATATATATTATGATATTTAGTTCTACGAGGCTAGATCTTAATTAAATTATAATTATATTTTTTTATAATTTAAACTATAAGTGGTTAAAATTGTCAGAATAAACAGAACAATATCAAATTCTAAAATCTTAGTGTCATTACGTGATTAAGAAAATGTAATTATTGTAATTAATTTCTGTTTAAAATCATTAAATAATTATATACAAACAAATACAACTAGAATCGTTTCCGTGTATTATTTTAATAACGTAATATTTTATTGTCTTTAAAACTAATTTTTATCCAAATCCGTAGAAAATTAAAATAGGTATATTCGATTTATTTAAATAAATTAATATCATATCTATGATATCGAGTTATCTAGGCTTAATTTTGATTATATTTTTTATAACATTTTTAGATGTAGATAAAATAACTTTTGTTCGGTTTTTATTTTATTATATTAATTTAATATATCAGTATATATATTTATACATATATTTATTCTTCATGAGTTTTATTCATAAGTAATTTCATTTTATAATGTAGGAATTTAAAGGAATAATTTGTTGTCAAAAAGTGTAAGAAGAAGTAGTGTAAGATATGAAAATATTTAATTTTTTAAATCAATGTACTTATAATGTATACACACGTTAAACATTTAAATTTAAATTATATTATATAAATTAATTTTTAAAGCGTCAGCGTAAGAAAACGTAATCTGAACAAGGCATACTAATAATTTGTAAATATTACTTATTAGCATTTAAGTTGTTGTTTAATGAATATCACTAATTTTTTTGCATTTACTCCTTAGAGTAGTAAAGATTTATGATTTAACGTTTAAACCCCATTTTAATTATTTAGTTTTGACGAATTTATAAAACGTTTTAATACCTTCCATGCAATTATATTTTAAATTCTGAACCCGAGTTCTGTAATTTATTATTTACTTTGTATCAAATCAACAAAAACAAGAACTGAACATCTGAACTGTAAGTGTTAGCAATATCATTACGTATCTAAATTTGTTTTTGAGTTATTATTATTTCTCCTTTTGGCCAGTAAGGAATAGCGATAATGTACCTGGTAAGAGCTAATGAAGCTGTAATTCAATATTGAAAAGTTTAAATATTTGGTATGCGTCGTTTACAGATTGTTATAATTAATTACAAACCATGAGGTGAAATAAACAAGTATGTGCCTTATAGTATTATTGCCATAATAAACTACAGCGTTGGTATTTAAAGAAGAACATTGTGTATAAGTATAGTGTGTTGAATTGAAAACAAAATTAAGGTTATATTGTAATTGGATTTTCTAAGTATGTATTATGCGTAGCCTAAGGATTTCGAGTAACTATTCGCCACCTAATTTGACTGTAATATAGTTTCTTTGTGCAATAGCCGCTTTACGTTTTAACGTGTTAACGACAAAACATTGGTCTGGCGTGTGGCCAAAATTAATTTTATTTCTAAAAAGTGTGGGCTACAGCTGACTTAAATCCTAATACAGATATTTTATGTATTAATAATATACACATGCCTAATGTAACATGTACGTACGAATTCAAACAAAACTCGAAATAAATATAATCGAAGACGTAGAAACTACGTGTCTTCTCTTCTTATTGTCCTTCCGTTTCACATACAAAAGAATAATGGATAGTTTTTGACACTGGCCCGTGTTTGTATACTTTGTACCTTTTGTGGTGTAAATATTAAATAATAAGTAGGAACGTGAATGGATTATAATTTCTACGGAGTGTTTGTACTGTGCTGGCACGTCATGATGTGTGCAAATTTATAACACAATAAATGTGTTAAACGTCCTATCCGGAAAATATTACTCATAAATAAAGAACATAATAATATATTATTCTAAAAAGTAAAACAAGTATTATTTTTTTTTATCATAATTATTAATTTATTGGTATAATGGCTTATAAATGCGTAACGATATAAATAGTGTGTTGAATGTGAACGTTGGGCGGATGTACCTATGGATTACTGAATTTATCATGTACATATTTTTATAGAAATATAAAATTTACATTATTGAAAGTCGCTTTTGAAGTTCAAAACCTTCAGAAATGTCGAGAAAAGAAACAGTAATTAGGTATCTCAGCCGTGATTTTCGTTTGTATCCTAATACTTTTTTTTATGTACTTGAATTTGGACAGAACGAATCTCAAATAGAATCTCGAACTGCCTCCCATTTGTTTGCGTATATATTTAAAGATCTAAGGGTAAAAACTGTAATATTCAAAATAATTAAAAAATCTGATAATTATATTATCTTATAATTTGCTTTAAAAAGTAATTCATATTTTTTTTTTATTAATTTTATTAAAAATTTGTTGAATTACCACAATTATTTTATACTGTATTAGATTTTTGAGTACTGAATTTTTAAAACTGCAATAATAAGCAGGTTAGGTATATTGAATATTATCGTTTTCTCCCGTAGCCCTTCATTTGCATTTTCCTTATGTGAAATGTAAACGCGAGTCGATGAATAAAAATCGATTAACAAATCTTTTAAATGAAGTGATGTGACGTGTTGGTACATTAGTGCCTAATAAAAAATTAAATTCTTGAAACCTCCATCCAACGCTGCCCAGTATGAACTTAACGACGGATCAGAGAGAGCGAGCGAGTACTTACGCGCATACATTATTATATCCTACTACCGTTGCAATGACAATTATCTATAAACATTTAACTTGTATACACATAGATAAATTATTCGATCGACCTCAGTTCGATTTTTAAAACTCATGAAGTATGGTTTCTGACGATTTTAATAATACTGTTATGTATTTTTTTTGACATTTCACGAGATCGCAAACGTGTAACCGATCTATTAACTCATGTTGTACCCGAACAAGACAGTGTAACGTATTTGTCGCCCGTCGTAGTAGTTTATACAATGTTGGTAAGAAATTATTGAATAGCAAACGAAATCATTACGATAACCATTTTCATCGACTACAATATTCATTTTACTACGGACGTATTTTTCTGGGTTTTATTGTTGTACATTTTTAGTGCGACACGGATGTTTTTGATATTTTCGCGGTCGAGCGAACGTTATTTTTTTCAACATTTTTCAGTTTGTCACGTTAATTGTACCTACACTATATTACTATATAGTCTCGTTCATATTAAATTCGTCTTGCGACGAAAGGGTGAAGCGAGAGGGGAAACGCGTGATCCGGAAAACTCGTGTTATATATACACATATAAGGAAAAATAAAAAACAAAACTGCAGTTTTACTGAACGAATAACATAACAATAATAGTACTATCGTAACGGAGCGTGGAAACCGCTTGCTCAGCGGGGACACTTGTGCAAATCCAAATTAATGACTGTGTACTAGGTATACGTTTGATGAACATGTGTTTATTTTTGTTTTGCTGCGCGACTGTAAGTCATATTTTTCGTACACATTATAATAATATAAGCAGTAAAAAGCAGGCTCGTGCCCAGGAGAGAGTTCGTGTGATCTAAACCCGTCCCTCACCGGATTCCTTCATATTTACTCATGGTCCTTCATAATTTAAATATAAACAAAATACCGTCAGTTTGAAAGATAATTAAAAATAGAAAGTTTTTTTTTTTTTTACTTATCAAAAATGTATTAACATAATTGTATTAAAAATTGGATATAATTGCAAAAGGTTATATTATTAATAATGCAACGATTTCGCGTGGAGATAATTGTTACAACTAGTGATAGTAGTACGAGATAAATTATTGAAATGTACTTAGTAATGTAACTCGTGTCATGTTATGTGTGTGTTGGATGGCGACAAAGGTGTTTATTATAATATGTTTGATAAGCAAGGGTATCGCTTGGACGTGCATCATGTGCGCGCGCTGGGTACCACATGAATTTCATCATTTTTTTTTTCTCTATTATTATTGTTGTTATTCGGTGGGCGTATGTTTTACGTGTGCGCGCGCGGGACAAGTCTTTTCCGCGTCGTCGATAAACACACACGCGCACGCAAAAGCTCGTTTTCTCTCTCACTTTCTGTCATTGTTCCCTAGCACGCAAAAGCTCTCTCACAGACCAACTCTCTCTCTCTCTCTCTCTCTGTCCTTTTGCACGCGCACGCACAGAGCGTCTCCTGCGACGGGCGAATATGCAATCGATAAGGGGTCGTTGTTGCGTACCTAAAGCATAAAGCAGTGTCGGTGGTGCCGAAAGAGCTTTTCGTTCCTCAACCCTCTCCACCGGTCAAAGGCAACACGTTTAGCGGTCACGGGGTAGCGGGGTGTGGCGTGCACGAGCGTGACGGCCGCTGTTCGGCACCACGCCGCCCCGGAGACCGTTTGATTGCGGCGCCGGATTCCGTCAACGGGTCGTCCCGTTGCCGTCCGTTCGGAAAATACGGCCCGTCTGCGAGAGCCGGTTCCCGTCGACGGCATTTGCGGTCGGCTCACCCGTGACAAGCTCAGCTTCAATCCCCCCCTTCCAGAAACTCCCTGACGATCAACGGCCGTGGACGATCCCTGAACGCGCGCGACGTTATCACGGTCGCGGCGTTTCGTTCAGGTTCGGGCGCGCTCGGTGCGTCCGAACAGCGGCCCGTCGACCGGCAGTTGCGCGCGCGCCGCTCGTAGCCGGTCGGTGCTGTTCGTCGGATTCGGCGAGAGAGCGAGACCGTCCGGCCGCCGCCGTATGGTACACCAATCGTTGCCGCCGCCGCACCGACGCGCATCGTCGAAGAGCACACGCGCGCGCACTCGCACGTACGGCACGTAAATAGTCCCGCGTACACGCGTGCGCGCACACGCACAATCATCCGTAACCGTACGAACGATCGTCGCTTCCATCCGTATGTTTCGCTACTGCTGCTGCTGCTGCTGTTGCCGCCGCCAACGCCGCCGTTAGTGGTGACGTATTGTCCAGCGGACGGTGTGTGTGGTGCGTGTGCTGTCGTCGTCGTCCCGAATTCCGTGTTCTAACCGCGAAAAACCGCCTGTTGTCGTCGTTGATCCTAACACACCCGCGCGAACGCGCCCACCGTTGCACTTCCGATACCGTCAGCTGCTGCTGCGGACTGTTACCCTATGGCAATGGCCGGCAACATGGGCATGGAACAGTTGATACCGATCGTGAACAAGCTGCAAGATGCTTTCACCCAGCTGGGTGTACACATGCAGCTCGATCTGCCCCAGATCGCCGTGGTCGGTGGTCAGAGCGCTGGCAAGAGCTCCGTGCTGGAGAACTTTGTCGGAAGGTAATTGACGTAACGTAGGGCTACGTCACAGAATAGATTAACCTGAATTGTGGCTACATAGCCTGCGTAAACATGCTTATTATCGGGGGTTGTCATCATTCTTATCGGTATCGGTGTTCGATGCAGTCCACGAAATACCCTGGCCATTCATTGGTCTTAAAGTTCGATGGGTATCCTCTTCAATACCGATCATTAACCCTGATTCATTCACAACAGATCAACTTAGTATTTACTCTCTACATGATTCTTGTGATCTTTGATTTGTTTAAATTTCTTAAAACTGCGATTAAGATAATCTGTACTGTTCATTTTGTCTTAAGCCTACCCTCATCTATAAAATTATGACAATTTAGAGGACTAATGTACTACTACATATAACTTAAGGATTAAAGCAGATACTTTTAGTTTTATAGGCAATTATTGTTTTATCATTCTAATGCTTGGTAATATAAATTGTCTATATATTGTTCATATTAAAACATATGTACAAATTAATAATTTTATTTAAATTAGATGAATGCATAGCATATGACTGTTTTTATGTAACTTTTAGTAATTTATTAGTTATGTATTTCATTTTTTTTTCATGAAATATACCCTAAAAAGATTTACTCAAATATTTATATAATGATAATCTCATTACTGTATATTTAAAATGTATTCAATAAATATTGTATGGCTTAGCCATTGAATTTAAATTATTGAACTTATCAGATAATGTGTACTTTCAAGGTGCATATCTACAATTAGTACAATTTTGTTGTTAGCAATACCTACCTAATTTACAAATTCTGATTATAAAATAATTCTATTCCATATCAGTTAAAATTAAATGGTCAAATGGTTATATACCAAAGAGTAGCTTATCAAAACAATTATTAAACACTTAGGTACTAATTATTAAAAATGTATTTTAATTTGAACTAAATGGCAAATATTACGTTAGATAAGAGTGATATTTTGAAAATAATATTGAATCCCTAAATGATATTGGATCTAAGCTCATAAAAATGTAGTAAACTTCTATAATGTACCCATATCTTAAATTGTACTTTAGTAATTCATTTATATTTTTATAATTTTGGGATTTTTAGAGGAAAAATTAAAAAATGTCTGTTGTATTTATTGATTGGGCTTTAATATAAGGCCTATTTGCTTTAATTTTATTTAAAAAATTTCTTATTTAACATTATTTTTTTTTAATTGGTTACATATGTTTAAATTTTAAATTACACGAAAGGTTGAAAATTATTTACAATAGCCAATCTATTAGGTATATATTTTATGAGTTAGTATCATTTTATTTTGTATGCAAATTGTGCTAATTGTAAGTTACTCTAAAATGCATCTTATGTTGATTGAATATTTTTAACAAAAGTCCCATTATAATTTCACTTCTAACATATGATTAGTCTATTACATTAATTGCTAGTTAAATATATTTTTTGACTATTGGAACTGTTATGATATAATAGCTGTACATTTTTTTTTTTTTATAAAAACGTATTCCAAATAAATAATTAGGTTGTTTTTTTACTGTCCATAAATGTATTACTCTGTACCTATAAGTAAATCAATATAATTTTCCTTCTACGACCTAGAAGTGGTTATTTTACCTCTATAAGAGAAATCTGACTATATAACTTAATACTTTTAGAAATTTTGATCAATGGTTTTATTTTATTTTATCAGTTAATACTGGACTCCATATTTATTCAACTATAAGTTATTAGATTAATTTGAATAATATTTTTTAAAAAGTTATATTCAAAAACTTTAAACAAATACAAAGACAATCATAAAAACCATCCATTTAATGTTATTTATTGTATTTAACACTAGTGCAGTATGTATTTTGGTTAAATGTTGTTGCTCTACTGGCACACTATTTTTTTTTTTTGTATTCTCAATTACATTATATTCTTGCTTCTTAAATCATATTTTAGTTAAATACTAGTTAATACAACTTAGATCATGTATACTTAATTTATTTGGATGTATGTCATTTAAATTATATACACCTAATGATTTGCTTTTTATTTTTGTTTTAATAATTTAGTAACTATAAATACTGATTTATTGAATGGAATTCTGATGCAATTTTGTTTTAAAATACATTTTTTTTATATGGTATTAAACAAAACAATATTGATGTTATCCTGAATTTCTTGTGTTCTCTTTTTTATATATAATTTTTGATTGATTTTATTACCTTAGTTATTTTAATGATATTATAAAATTATTGAACCTAGTGATTGAGTACTTGACACTGTCTTATTGATAACTAATCAGAGTGTATGTTGTAAAGCAATGCTAAACTAATTCTAAAAAAGAGAACATTATGATATTAAATTTATTAGGTGTAATGACCTCAGTTTTCTATTGTATTTTATTTAATTTAAATAATTTTGATTAGATTATTAATATACATAATGTATAGTCTGATCATTTTATTGTACGCATGAAAGTGAATATTTGTTTAAATTAAGTATAATCTTTAAAACTCATTTTTTAGATTCTGAACGGAGTGAAGAATGTATTGATTTTATAATGATGTGTGTTTTTTTTTTTTTTTTTTTTTTGTCGACACGATTTGGGGCAGTAAAAATGCTTCGATTGCCTTATGTAGCAACTTTTCTGAAAGGAAAGTGAATCTATTTGGTACTTTGGGGGATCAAAACTAAAAAATTTTCAATATTTTTTAAATGCGACGGGAAAAACCCTAAAAAATTTTGGGAAAAACGGGAGTTTTTACGCAAAACCAGTTTTCGACATAATCAAATTTTTTATTTTGCTATAACTCAAAAACTAATCAATGTAAATACTTGAAATTTTCACCAAATGTTTAGATTAGCGTTATCTATACACCTTTAAATTTTCAAAGTATTTTGACTTTTATTGAGCTATTTATAGACAATTGAAATTTTCAATTTTTTTAAGTATTTTTTTTTTAAATAACGATAAAATTTTTTTGGCTGCCCAGAAAATCTTGAAAATTTAATACAAGGTTTCTTATAAGTTGGTCCTTAAGTGATAAAAAAAAATCTAAAATCGTAAGTCACAATTTTTTTTTATAAGTGCTCAAAGTTCCAATTTATACGAAATATGTAAAAATCACGATAATTTGCAAGTTATTTTGTAGATAAAAATTCATAAAATTTTTTCTGTTCATACTTAAGGTTCAAAATTTTAACACTAAATTATCTATAAGCTACTCTTCAAAAATCTTTAAAAAAATTTCTACCGGAATTAGAGGAAAAAATTTTGTGACTGTTTGAAATTTAATTATTTACGAAATTGCATAAAATAGCGATTTATTCTCAAACGATTTTAAATATTTTTTATAATTCAAAAAGTAAAAGTCGCAGATTTTTGAAATTTCTACCAGCTGTTAAGATTGGTATTTCCTTTATGTCATATTTTTTTCAAAATATTATATTGATTTTTAAGCCACTTATAGGCTTTTAAAATATTCGATTTTTTTACATTTTTTTTTATAATCGGTGATAATTTAATAAAAAAATTTGGCTCCTACAAAATACTTGAAAATTTAATAGAAGATTCTACAGTAGTAGTTCTTATTGTCATTCAAAAACTATTAAAATCCATAGGCACAATTTTTTTTTATAAGCGTTTGAACAGCGAATATTGACATAAAATTACAAGTAAAATATAATATAATGTATAATATTCTAGACTGACAAATGATATCGGTTTTTTTAAAATGCTCTAACTCAAAAACAAAAAACTGCAACAACTTGAAATTTTCACCAAATCTTTATATTGACGTTTTCTATACATGGTTAAATTTTCAAAGTATTTTGACTTATTTATAGACAATTTTTCTAAATTTTTCGTTTCAAAATAAAATATACTTATTACAATATTTATAAATAACAATGTATTATATTCTAGACTAACATATCATCTCCGTTCAGAATCGTTTTTCGTATACAATGATACCTATCATTGAATTCAAATTTAACAAATCCAATATAATGACCTATCCTATGAAGAGTTGCACTCCACCCCCAAGTGTACAGCAGAGCGAGGTCCATCCGGTTCTTTTTTTTTATTGTTTTTCTTCTATGGTTGTTGAAATTACTCAGGAACTGATATAAAATAAATGAACAAATAGGTATGTATTTTATTCAAATCTTGATAGGGAAAAATTGTAAATCAAGGAATTTTAAATCAATTAAAATTTCAAATTCTTGTAAGTCATTAAAAATTGTGTAAAATATAATTGTAATAAGCACATTAATTATGTTAATTTTTTTTTTAGGGATTTTCTTCCAAGAGGTTCAGGAATTGTAACTCGTCGACCTCTCATTCTTCAATTAATAAATAGCAATTTAGGTAAGTTGATTTCAGTATGTATATTTATCTTAAAAACAATTTCTTACAAATGTATTTTAATTTACTACTTAGATAATATAACACAAACATACAGAATTTATATGGCGACTAAATATACATTTTAATGAAAATTATATTTATTTTTGATAAACGTAACTAGGTCTAAAATTATTTTTTGCATGTATTTATACTTAAAATGAATGTATTTTACAATTTTATGATAGAAAGTTATGATGCACTATTAGAGACAAATCATATAATATTTGTTAAACCTAAACTATTATATGAAGTTTAAAATATTGTGTTTTTAATTTTTATATTATTTTATTTGAATTCATTTAATATATATAGGTGAATAGAAATTATTAGGATATTATGACCTTTGTATATACCATTTAACTCCTTTAATTACTGCATCCCACATGACAAAATCATTTATTTTCAACATTGTGAATAAAAACAACTATATTAATTTATAACCTTTATTGTCTCGTTAAAATTATTTTTTGTTATCAATTATTTATTATACAAATTAAAAATTATTTTTCGGTTACACTGATGTACTAAAATTATTGTAATTTGCATCTAATATAAAATGTCAAGTATTAAGACGGACAAAAATTAGTTTGAAGTATTTATTTTGTGTTTATTGGAGTAATAGTAATTTAAAACAGTTGTGTATATACCAAAATAATTTTAATGTAAAATTTTAAATTTTCAACTAACATTCTTAATCAATTTCTCTAAATATGTTTCACTGTCTGATCAGCCCTTTTTCTCTATTTAGTCTTAAAGTTTATTAAATTTACCAAATATACAGGGTGGTGGAGTAAAAATGTTTACATTTGAAATAAGTATAGTATTGGGAGGGGATATTGCACAACATTTCTAAACGTCTTATTGTGTAGTATATGACAAAATATTTAGTTATCTTAATAAGATAATATTTATCCAGAAGATCTTTCCTTATGACCTTTATCTTTAATGTGAAAATGTAGTGTCTCCATATAAGAAATTGTACAGAACCAATTTTCACTATTTATGCCAAGACTCATTTCCACTTACACATCTATATTAATTAACAAAGTTGTGGATATTGGGCATAAGTAAGGTGACCATATATTTTTCTAGTCAAAACGGGACAGAAAAAAAAATATTTTTTTAAATATTTATACTAAAAAAATTATGTACTATTATGGTTTTAAGGGACGAAAATATTAAATTTTATTAAAAATATTTTTTTTTGTTTTTATAAAAATAAAAAAGCTTCTACGTAAAGAAAACGGTTGACGATTACTGTAAAACTGAAATAATGAACTATGAAAAATAATTTTTTTGCGCTGATATTATTGGGGTGTTAAGACATATTAGGTTAATACGTCCATACATCGTACGTCGCAATAGGTATTTTTATATTTTATTAGTATAATTATATTCCAATACACCCACCATACAGCCCCAATTCCGTACAATGTCAACCGTGCAATAATTCAGTATATACACGTTACATGCACATATAATAGTTAAATGCAATAAAAACAATAACTCATCGATATATTAAAATTGAATATTGTTATTTTTTACTATTTTCTGATAACGGGACATTTTTGTGTCTCGAAAATTATTCTGGGGAAAACAGGACGAAGATGCGAAAAACGGGACAGTCCCGTTCAAAACGGGACATATGGTCAACTTAGGCATAAGGTAACCCAAGAAAATTGCATCAACAGCTTCTTCGCAATGAATAAGTTTGTATGCATTGTCAAAAGTTGAAATAATTGGGCCTACATTTTTTGAAAATGAAAGAGAGGCCATGCAGTGGCAGTGAATTTTGAACTTAACATTACTATGCTCCAATAATCTTTCATCCTTTGAGGAAAATTAAATAAATACTGAAAAAAATTGGTTCCAATAAGATTACCATTGCACACGTGGCAAAAATTTTAATGGATCTCATCTGTTCAAATTTTCCCAGAGATCTAGTGTCTCAAAATGGTGATATTTTATGGCTACCTTGCTCATCTGATTTTCCTCCTTATGACTTCTTCCTGTGTGGGTATTTGAAGTGAAAATCGTATGTTAACTAGCCATTAACCCTTTACGAGATTAAATTAGTAGTCAAATTTAATTAATCACATTGGAAATGTTGGAAAAAGTGATGAGAAACTTGGCTAAGCATCTCCAAGAATGCATTGCCATGCACGGATGCCAATTTTTAGATATCTTTTTTACACATACATTTTTTTCATGTTCAACAAAATCTTTCCAAAATTTCCAATAATTTCTTTTTTTTCATCCCTTGTTAAAATTGTGGTATTAATTTTAAATGTGGTTGTTTTTCCTTTTAAACTTAGTATTATATTAATAATTAAGTAATTTATTTTGACTTGTCATGTAATAATTTTCTTGCTATAATTTTTACAGAATATGGAGAATTTCTTCATTGCAAAGGAAAAAAGTTTTCAGATTTTGATGAAATTAGGCGTGAAATAGAAGCTGAAACTGACCGTATGACTGGCTCTAATAAAGGAATATCAAATATACCTATCAACTTGAGGGTCTATTCTCCTAATGGTAAATATGCCTATGTACATTTTATTTTCCTATATAATTTATATTTTAATCATCTATGAAAAAAATTCTAATTTATTAAATTCAATTTAAAATTCGTAATTAAGTTATAGGTTAGGTATTTTTGTTTGAATAATAATACATTTTATAGTTAATGTTAATCAGTAGGTATTCTAAATATGCAATAAAAGACAAATTTTAACAAAATTGTATTTCTTATTTAATATAGTGTTATTTTTTTATTAAAATACTCTTTATATTATTATTATTTAATTACTGAACATTAATTATAAATTATCAATATACACATATTAAAAAATATAAATAAAATAAGAACTTTGTAATTATATATTGCATACATTACACTTTTTGTTACATTCTATAACTTTAAAATTATAATTGTATTGCTTTTTAAAATCATACCATTTTATTATGGTTATTATTTATGAAATTGTAAACAGTTTTAAACATCACAATGATCGACTTGCCTGGCTTGACAAAAGTACCAGTGGGTGATCAACCGGTTGATATTGAACAACAAATTAAAGAAATGGTGTTCCAATTTATCACAAAAGAAACATGTCTTATATTAGCTGTTACTCCAGCTAATACAGATTTAGCCACTTCAGATGCTTTACAAATTTCAAAACAAGTTGACCCAGACGGTAAACGTTATTCGGCCAATAGTCTGCTCGCTAACTTTGCACCAAGTTATGCTATTAGTTTTTATTAGTTTTCTTTAGAATTCTATACTGCTTCTGAGTTTTTGTTTTTTTACCATTTTACCATTTTACTTACCAACCTAATGATTTAATTATGAATGAGAACTAAAAACAATGTACAAAAATAATCATTAATAATTTAAAATGAGTAGGAAAAATGTATAGGTTAGGCTACAAAGTTATAAATTATATATTTTTCTACATGTAAGTCTTATTGGTGGCCGTTGTGTAGTTTTTCTAGTATTATTTTCCAGTGTTGAACCTGACCCTTGTTGATTTGCCTGGTATGACCAAAGTGCCTGTTGGTGACCAGCCTCCCGATATAGAGCAACAAATAAGATCAATGTTATTAACTTTTGTTAAACGAGATAATTGCTTAATTTTGGCTGTAACACCAGCAAACCAAGATTTGGCCAACAGTGATGCATTAAAAATTTCTAAAGAAGTTGACCCCGAAGGTAAGAGAGTTTTTCCATCTATACTTTGTGTTATAACAAACTATTTAAAACTATTTAAATTATTATCTATTAAACCAATATATTTATAATATAATTATTACTTATAAAGAAATTTTGAACGGCATACCATTATAAGCTTATACTTAGCTAAATTATTAATTTTAAATAATCTTACTTATTTCATTGTGTTTCCAAATTAGTGTTATAAATTTTAGTTGTATAAGTATACTCTTCTTCAGGTTTAATACTTGATTTTATAAATTAATATTGATTAAAGATCTTACATATTTTCTTATGAACATAGTTCAAGACTTATAATTGCC
Source organism: Sipha maydis (assembly GCA_034509805.1). Lineage (NCBI taxonomy): Eukaryota > Metazoa > Arthropoda > Insecta > Hemiptera > Aphididae > Sipha > Sipha maydis. The sequence goes on along the minus strand of JASXSY010002425.1, from coordinate 29,721 downwards.
AGTATATTGAAATAGTAACTATTATTCATTATTTGATTGATTTTATGTTTTTATAAAAATGTATTTTATTTATTTTACTAATTAATTTTTAAGTTGTATCATTACTTATGATATACAAAGTCATTTAGAAATTTACTATAGTGAGAATACGCATGTTATGTATAAAGTAATAGAAAACTATAATGAATAGTTGTTAATGAATATTTTTATCATTTTCTGTAAATAATTGTTTTCATCTCATTATTTGATTATTTTTTTAATTTAAATTTTTTTAAATTTTTTTATTGTTTATTTATTATTATTGCAACAAAACCATTTATTTTCATACCTATAAAGCATGTTCAATATTATTATTTTTTTTTTTTGTTTTTAATTTAAAAAATATAATATTTATGGTGTTTGTTATTTGCACTTATGTTTTCTCCCTGAAGGTTTTTTATTTTATTGAAATATACAACTTAAATTTATAATATTTAATATTTAGGTATGCGAACTATTGGTGTAATAACAAAACTAGATCTGATGGATGAAGGAACTGATGCTAGAGATGTATTAGAAAACAAGCTTTTACCTTTGAGACGTGGTTACATTGGCGTGGTCAACCGGAGTCAAAAAGATATTGAGGGCCGTAAAGATATTAAAGCTGCTTTAGCTGCAGAAAGAAAATTCTTCTTAGGGTTAGTTAAATAATTGTATTAAGTTTAAGTTCAAAGAAATTAATGTTTTATATTATTGTTTAGACACCCATCTTATAGACACATGGCTGATAGACTTGGTACACCTTATTTACAAAGAGTTTTGAACCAACAATTAACAAATCATATTAGAGACACATTACCAGGTCTTAGAGATAAATTGCAAGTATGTTTAGTTATATTTTGATCAGTTAACAATTGTTCATAATATAATTATTTTTAGAAACAATTACTCGCATTAGAAAAGGATGTAGAACAGTTTAAATATTTTAGACCAGATGATCCAGCTATTAAAACAAAAGCAATGCTACAGTAAGATAAAAATGCTAAACTATCGTTCAATATTTTATCAAAATACTACTATTTGTTATTTTTTGATTTATTCAGAATGATACAACAACTTCAATCAGATTTTGAACGCACAATTGAAGGTTCTGGTTCTGCTCAGATAAACACCAATGAACTATCTGGAGGTGCTAAAATCAATCGTTTATTCCATGAACGTTTTCCATTTGAAATTGTCAAAATGGAAATTGATGAAAAAGAACTAAGAAGAGAAATAGCATTTGCCATTAGAAATATACATGGTATGTAATATGTTAAAAAATATTATTCACAACTAAAATATTATTTAAATTTTTAGGTATTCGAGTTGGTTTATTTACACCTGATATGGCATTTGAAGCTATTGTGAAAAAACAAATTGCCAGATTAAAAGAACCATCTTTGAAATGTACTGATCTTGTTGTCAATGAACTATCTAATGTGGTTAGAATTTGTACTGATAAGGTATGAACATAATTGTTATTATAATTTTACGTTGGTTGACTTATGACTAGAGAGCAGATTTCTATGCAATTGCATAATTCTTCCTCTTAATATTTCTGGATTTTTGTAAGTTATCTCCATAAATAATCATAGTTTGAAACTAATAGTGAAATTTTTTTTGTGCATATTTCTGCATATTTAAATGTTAATGTATATTTTTGCCTATTTTGTCAAAATTCAAAATTGATTGCATTGTTAAGTAGAAAAATTTAAACTAAATTTTATAGGCACTAAAAAATAATTTTATAGAGATAAGATAAATAATCGATTACGATGTAAATTTAATCGTTCTTGTTGTGTCAGTCGGTTATCGACATACCACTCAGTTACATCGACGTTTAAAAAATAATCGATTATATTAAACATTTAAGTTTACTTATAATCTTAATTACTCTTGTTTAAAAATACATTAAGTTATTCAGAAAATTCCCTACATTTTTTTTTTTTTTTATTAAATATTTAGGTAATTAATTATAAGTTGTTTAATTTGTAAATTTTAAATATATAAAAAAAATTATAACATAATTTAATGTTTTTTACCAAATATTATTTGGCATATTTCGATTCTTTTTAGTGAATATAAATCCGCGCTCTACTTATGACAAATTATTAAATTAAACTTTCTATAGATGTCCCGTTATCCACGTTTGCGAGAAGAAACTGAACGTATTATTACATCATATATCCGTAATAGAGAGCAATTATGTAAAGAACAGTTAATTCTTTTGGTTGAATGTGAATTAGCCTATATGAATACGAATCATGAAGATTTTATTGGATTTGCTAAGTATTTAATGATTGTGTTTAATAATATTAATTAAATTATATATTATAAATTATAATATTTTTACATAGTGCACAACAGTCATCTGATAACTCAAACAAAACTCACAAGCTTGGAAACCAGGTGATTCGTAAAGGTTGGATGTGTATACATAATTTGGGCATTATGAAGGGTGGATCTAGAGATTATTGGTTTGTGTTGATGTCTGAAAATATTTCATGGTTCAAAGATGAAGAGGTATAAATACTAATTTATTATGTTTTGGAATTATAGTTTCATGATTTTGATTTTTAGGAAAGAGAAAAAAAATATATGTTACCACTGGATGGGTTGAAAATCAAAGATGTCGAACAAGGTTTCATGTCTCGTCGTCATACATTTGCATTATTTAATCCAGAAGGTCGTAATGTTTACAAGGTGAATTTTGAATTTAATCATATATGAATAATAAGCCTACTCTCCACTGGTTTTTTAAATTTTAAATTGAAATAATAATTCTTACCTTAACTACAAATAATAATTAACTTTTAATTAAGTTAAGCACTATAGCGGTTTTATTATATGTGTATTAATGATAAAATATCTTATTTAATTTACTTTTTTTGTTATCAGTGAAGAATTGGTTTATAACATATTTTTAATTACATAAATATATATTTTTAGGACTACAAACAGCTTGAATTGAGTTGTGAGACTCAAGACGATGTAGATTCTTGGAAAGCATCATTTTTACGCGCAGGTGTTTATCCAGAAAAGTCATCAGATGCTTCTAATAGTGATGAGGTAAAATTGTATATTATGTAAATTGAAATGTAATATTTATGTATTTATTTTTAATTTAAATTTTGCTTTTATTTTTGTTTTTTTTTTATTTCGATCAGGATGGTCGTGAGGTTAGTGTTACATTTAAGTGTACTTATAATATTTTTAATTTTAAGTTCCATTAAATATGATATTTAATTGAGCTATTATAATTATAGAGCAGTACAGAATCAACTACTTCTATGGATCCTGTTTTAGAAAGACAAGTGGAAACTATTAGAAATTTAGTTGATTCATATATGAAAATTGTAACAAAATCATGTCGTGATCTAGTCCCTAAAATTATTATGCATTTGATTATTAACAATTCAAAAGATTTTATTAATGGAGAACTATTGGCTCATCTCTATGCTTCTGGTGATCAGGTACTAATTTTGTTTTTTTTATGGTGATAGTTCTGCTATTTTTAAAGTAATTTTTGGTGTAATATATTTATTGCATTAGAATTTTTGTGGTAGAACTGATAAGAGATGTATCTGTTTATTGTATTAAAAATAATTTAAATAAAACATATATATATGTTTTATTTATTATTTATTATATATATAATTTGGTCATTGTTAATAGTTTGTTCCCATGTTTCTTTAATATTAATATAAGATCATCTATAATGTATTATTAACCTCGTATTTCATGGTTATAAGTTTTCATGCATTTATTCATCAATATTTGGTAATAAATAATATCTTTTAAGTTAAGCTTTCTTAAAATATTCAAATTATTCAAATTAAATTAATGTTTTTAACATTTATGTTACAAAAGTAAAATCTTAAAATAAATAAATTAATATCTAAATAATGAAATTTTCAATTAATATCCTTATTAGACAGAAAAAAATATTAGTTAAATTGAGTTTTTTTATGTTTAATTACAGGAAAACTTATTTTTATATTAAGGTCAACATTTATAATATGCTACAATATTTTAATAATTTATTTATATTATTATACAATATTAAAATATATTTAAATGTTTAATTCTAGTCTCAAATGATGGAAGAAAGTGCAGAAGAAGCTGTAAAACGCGAGGAAATGATGCGTATGTACCAAGCATGTAAAGAAGCATTAAGAATTATTGGTGATGTATCGATGGCAACTGTAACCACACCTGTTCCACCACCAGTCAAAAATGATTGGCTCGCATCTAGTCTTGACAATCCAAGGTAAGTAATTTATTTATAAATATTTCACAATTATAGTTCTGATTGTATTTATTTACAAAGATTGTCTCCACCAAGTCCTGGTGGTGCTGGGCGTAGAGGAGTACCTTCTAACCCTACACCTGCAAATGCTGCTTCAAGAGCACCTCCTCCACCTCCAGCATCAGGAAGACCAGCTCCAGCTATACCCAACAGACCTGGACCTGAGCAAGGACGTCAACCACCTGCTCCACCTGGCAGACCTGGTGGCCAGGGACTTCCACCACCTTTAATTCCTTCGTAAGTGAATTTGAGCATTTTATTGCTTTAAAAATTATTATAAAGCTCATCGTATTCCCTAAAATTAACTTTAAAATTTAGTTTTGTTAATAATAAATTTATTATAATTGGCAATTAATTAGTGCGTAGCTATACTAGCTTAACTAACAATATTAGCTGGATAGCTATGTACTTAATGATAGTACTCACTAACGTGTAGTTAGTTTGAGTTACTAACATTTAGAGTTAAAGGCAGCAACGGCGACGGTGTGGTTTTTTTACATTTCAGACGCCGTTGAAATATATTGTCGAGCATGTCATCAGTGGCTGATTTAATCTGCAACTTCATTAATAATAATCACTATATTCATAACCAACTAACCTATACTCATAATTTGAAGCCCGAGTAAGCTAAATTTGGTCCATTGTTTTTATTGATTCTTTAATTATTTTGAGTGATTAATATTAATAATAATATTAGTAATTTTATTATTTATTTGTTAACGAAAATATATAAATCTATATGTATATATAAATATATATATATATATATATATATATATATATATATATATATATATATATTATAAATTTGTTTTGTATTCGTTATGTTGGTTAATCTCATTGTATAGGTTTAGCTCATCTATATAATTAGGTATTTAGATTTTATTAATTTAGGTATGTTATCTAATTATTGTTACACAATTCACAATTTGTAAAAGTTGTTAAGTAATAATTTTAATTATTTATTTATCCTATATTAGGAATTTACTCCCTTTAATAATAACTATTGGTAGTTATTGTGGAATAAGTATTATAAGATAATTATTTTTAGGTATATTTTATTTATATTTTTTAGCTCATATTTAACAAAATGTCAGATCATGTAAATCATTATTTTTAAAACCATTAAAGAAGTGATGAATTTCTGGCTGTTGATCTTGTTAGTGTTTAAGTTCATAATTATAAATTTCTAGTTGCATAGTCAAGAAAAAGTTTATCAAATAATATCCTTTTAGTTTTCTTTTATATTAAAGTTATTTATGAGTTGTTCATTCATCATATTTTGAATTTTAATTTAATTTCTGTTATCAATTTTAAATATTTTATTCTTACCTTTTTTTGACTGCATTGAATTTATTTAATATTCTCACACTTAATATTTTTATTATGATTTTATAATTAATTTATATTAAAATAGGATATAAATATTAACTGTGGTATTTTTTATATTCGTGAAATATTCTTGTTTTTATTATAAGTATTTTGAATTAGATTTTTAACTAAAATTTATATATTTATGAATGTATGGTTTAACAATTTTCTTGGCTATGTATTAGACTAAATACTGAAATATTTATTGATTTAAGACTAGAAAATTTATATTTTCTATTAAATGACATAGTTATAAATAAAAGCACTTATTTTAATGTTATTGTATTTTACTGCATTTTATTTAAACGCTTTTGATGCAATTTATATATATATATATTATAATAAAAAAATATGAAAACAAACGCTTTTGCTGGTAATAAATATTGGTGTCAGTTTTGAATTAATTTATTAATGTTATAACGATGGGTTTTTGGTACAAATAGATTGTTGATATTTATTTAATAGTTTTATTTTATCTTATAAAAATAACCATTTAGATAAGTGTAAGAAATTTCTGTTAATGTAAATATGGCTATGCGCGTGTTTTATATTCATATTATTATGATGGTGTGGCGATAATAGGCGAGGAGCGATGCCGCAAATTCCACAACGTGTACAACAAGCGGTCGGCCAAGCTGTTGCACAAGTTGCTGTCAATGAGCTTACCAACGCTTTTGCCAACCGTTTCAAATAAGCTGTATATCTCACTAACATGGTGAGTTGAGTACACTATTCATGTTAAATTTAAAGTGTTTTTGATTAAATGAATTTTTCATTTGTTTTAAAATGTTAATTTGAAATTTAATATCTAAGATTAGCTAATTAAAGACTTTGAAACCGTTGTATTATTCCTGTTTAATACTTAAATTTTTATAAATAATTTACTTATAGCATAGTTCTAATTTAAGTGTAATGTAATAACTTCCATGAAAATTCAAAATTGTTAACAATTATTGAAGTTTATTTTTTATTATTTAATGCAATTATGCCAATTTATTATTTGGTCTATACAATTTGCTCTTGCAATTTATTTTCAAAAATGAAAATAAACAAGTGAAAAGCATATAATCAGAGGCAATTTTTTAATTTACGAGTTAACTAAGACAGTAAATGTATACAAATATGTTTTTTATTCTTTAATTTCAGCACATGGTGAAATTGTCTAGACTTGATTTATCTTCTATTTAAGAAGCAAGTGAATGTCCAAAAACGATACAAAATATTTTGTTTAAATATTATTTAAACATAATTTATAATAGTTTTTGTTATCTTACCCTAATAGGCCAACTTAAAATGTTCTAATCGTAGTCTAGATATGATGTGCGTATAAAATGTGATCATTAGTAATTAACTAAATGTTTAATGCATAAACTTATTTTTTCGTTATGTACATAAAACAGTTATATTACTGAAGGCCTCGTTATTTGAAAAAAAAAAAAATGTTTAAAACAAAGAGGTCCTGTTATTGTTATAATAATTTATTATCATTCCATTTATTATATTTATCTATTTAACTTTAAGTGCATATAGGGGTTTTTAATTTTATTTTTATTTTTACATGAATCCCTATAAACAATCACATTCAAAGTATATAATATGTATCCAATTATTTCAATTATTACGCGGCATTTATTTTTATAAAGTCGAAAGGTTATATTTTTTATCATCTGTATACTTAAAGAATGAAGCTATTTATTAATTAATATATTGTTAATTATTTAGTTACCAGAGTTCCTGAAGTTTAATACAGTGATTAGGATAATCATAATAAAAGCAACTTTACATAGTAAAAAACAATTTTATTCGATAATTTAATGTATTATATTACATTTATTTGTTGGTAAATATTATTGTTAGACATACAAAATAAATTATAACATTAAAGAATACTTTCAGTTTAATGATATATGATTGTAACTAAATTGTAACTAACTTGAGTTAACCTACCCAATGCATAATTTGGCTTTGCACCACTGAATACATTATGATCAATTCATACATATGTATAGTTATGAAAAGAGCAATGATTGGATAGTTTTTAAAGTATTTCACAGTAAAAAACAATTTTTAATAAAACAAACGTATTATGACATCATTATTGAAAAAAAATTGTTAATTCGTTTCAAATGTATTAGAAAAAAAAACTGAAACTCTATACCTATTATAAGATACCTAATCATTATGTGTATGTTGTTACAAAATAGGAGTTTTCTAGGTTATTCTGATAAATGTAATAATTGTATTGTTGTTAAGTCAATTACGTTTTTTTTTTTTTGATGAAATATGACAGAACTAGTTATTGTGTTCCTAGTAATTGATTGCTTTTTTAAATTAAAAAATATCGATAAGTGGTAACTTTTGTAAGTTTGCTAAGCTAAAAAAGCGATCGTATCCCTCGTCAAGCGCCGTTCGCTCGTTGTGTACTCAACTTAAGTGATCTTTTTTCTTGTTTTTGATGGATGCGGTTCGCGTCACGATGAATGTTCAGTGTTTAAATTTTCGCGGACTTAAGACTCTCGACTGTCGTTAAATTCGAAAACATAAGACTCATTTCATTGGTCTCTTATTACTTAACCATTCTCATCACCGACTTACCAGCGTTAGAACTACGGCTCTTCTGCGCTTCAACTATAACATCATGAACACTCTTTATCACGCGTTTTATATGATGGTATTTTGTACACCATATAGGCGCGAGGAGGGCCGGAGTTTTTGCTACATTCGCATGAATCGCGTTCCAGACGGAGAGACCGCATTTTAGCTCCGACTTAGACGATCGCTTTTTTTTTTAATTATGTAATAATAACGTATATGTGCTCATTAAATATTAACCAATTACTACCATCGATTTAAATTTAATAATAAATAATAATAATTGTCATCTCTAAATATTACGGAGACACTCGGAAAAAAATGTACTGTAGTTGAACTGTTGGTCTGTAGCAATAATAAACAAAAAAGTTATTCAATTGTATGTTATAATTAATAATATAAATAAAAAAATGTACCTAGCGTAAAAATGTAATAATCAAGCACAGAAAACAGAGAAAGGCTTTTTTATTCACTGATTATTGTGAATATATTTTAACAATTGAATAAATATACGATATCGTTATTAAAAATAAAAAAAACTGAATTTGTGTCGTTTTTATTCTAAATGATTCGTGTGTACTTTTCTTATACCTATCTATTTGTACTTTATTTTTTCTTTTTATTATTATTTTGATTTTAATAACAAAACTGCATTTTCGTTGTATCGTACAAATGTGGCTACATTATTATATTAACATTGAGGAAATTAGCATTGAGAAGGGGTAGCGAATTAATCCCCGTGCTTCTTCATCAAAGGTCATTATAATTCTTGATGTTTTATATTTTTACAATATATTTTCACACAGCTTCCAGTATCAAAACAAATTACTGTATAGTAGTATTAATTATTAAAAAATATAGAATGTCCTGAGATTCTAATTATTACCAATTATAATGTTATTAATAGTTTTGTGTATTTAAAATACTATTTATTACTGAACATTGATAACTTATCCCGCTTTTTGTCTCTATTATATTGTGCTATTTGATAACATTAATTTTCATTAAGCTTTTTGCATGTTTCTTAATATTATACTATACATTAGTTATTACACAGTTTCGTGTACGCTTTGGGGTGGACGAGTTAGCTTTAATTTTCCAATTTTTTTATCATTATTTTTATTATTTTTGTTTTTTTTTTATATTTTTGTGTATTTTGTGTTTCGTTTAAGTTTCTTAATTGCAATTTTTTTTTTTTTTTTTTAGGCGACCTGTTAATTTAGTAGCCGCTCCGCGTATGCAAAACCGACTGCACTTTCAACGCAATTAATTATTTATTGATTATTTGGCTATTCGTTGAGTTACCACGTGTGTACGCCTACTGTTATTGTTTTTTAACGAGTTTGTTTTCCTACACGTCGTTTGGCCCTTCTTATTTTAATTTTATTGTTACTAAAGGTATGATGTCGCCACTGGAAAACAGAAAATGAACCAATCAAATCGTATTTCCCATTTCGGTTCCTATATATTTTATATATATATATACATTTCATTTTTATGTATGCGCATTTATATACATAATTATTGATGTTTATTTAGTATTTGTATATGTCATGTACACATTTGGTTTTAATTATTTAATTTATAATGATTCGAGACAATCGCTTCACTCTCCATGTACGATTTCATTATGTACCTATGTACCTATGTACCTATGTATACATTAGACATAATGTCAATAATATGAGACATTTGTGCGCATCTGAAAAGTAGAGATTTATTCTTTTTCCATAATATCATCTTCGAGTTATTATTATATATTTTGTAAAATATCTTTATTATTATTATTATTATTTATCTACTACTATTAATATTAATATTATTATTATTATTATTATTATTATTATTATTATATTTATGTATATTTTTTTACCTTTTTTTGTGGGTAGTTTTTTTAATCTATTTTATTATTTGTGTATCTCAAATCCCTTGAGTGAGAGAGAGAGCCGTCCGTATGTGGTAGTGTTCGTGATGTTGTTGTTTACCTATATAACACACACACACACACACACTTGACATTTGATTTACCGTAAAATCTAAAAATATAAATGATTATAAATAACGTATTTTATGCATGCATGCTATGTATGTATGTTGTACGTATACATTTCGCAACTCTGCGGTTTTGAACTATATATTAATATTACACGCTCGGCTGTCGAGTGCTGTGGATGACGATTGTTCTTCCCGCATCGTCGTGGTTATATGTATATTATTACTGCGTACCGCAGTGGTGCGTAACATTTTGTGACCGCCTTGTAATTATGGCATTTTTTTCCAGGTGGGCGGTCCGGCGCTGTAGACTTGCGAAAAATTTGCGCGATATTCATTGTCAACCCTTGCAGTGGTAGCTCTTGTAGAATGTACGCAGAAAGTAATAAATCAAATACGGGCTTGAAAACCGTTTTCATACGTAGTGTGGCTCATTTCTGTACTTGAACATTATTATCCCTTCACCCATTGTCAATGTTACATATTTCAAATAACGAGTTATCATAAATTTTGGTTTAATATTTATGGTATATACCTATTTTCACTTACCTTTTATTGAATTCGTATTCTTATCTAATATTTACTTGGACAATATTCTAATATCGATTGAAATTCATTTTACCGACAAAAAAATTATTCTACGAATAAAATGTTAAAATTTAAGATATTTATTATGTTTATATTGGCTAAAATAAATCATTCAGCTTGACTTTTAAGGCCCACGACCGGCTGCTGTTTCCGATGAATTGTTACAACATTTTTCAATTTTGTTAAAAACTGATTATATTGTTGTGGAAATCGGTGATAGGTCCTCCTCTTTTCTTTCTAGTGGGTCTGCTGTGCGGTCCCTATTCGTTTGAACGTACAACTCATGATACGTGCCATAAGTAATCCTATAGATGGTGCAAGTGCAGTATGTAGTTAGGTACTGTTCAAAATTCGATGTAAAATAAACTTTCGATGATTTTGTCGTTATCTGAATCTGAACAGGAAACAAAATGTGTTAATTTTGTAATAGATCGTCTCTCAAATTAACATTTTTGTCAGCTGGTTTGCGTGCAGCTAATTGATTTGGATGACCCGTTACGAATAATATTCGCCACCCCCGGGTTGTGCACCACTTTTATAACTTGTATCGCGCGCAGTGGTATGTTGATTGAGCTGTGTGCACGTATTACGGTGTGATGAGACGGCCACGTATAGTTATTATTAAACTCATTCGCGCGCGTGCGTTTCACGACGGTTTAAAGTGACGACCGTGTTTTGTCCACGTTAAAAATATTTAGAAAAAAAAAATTAAAATTAAAAAAAAATCAGCCAACGTAGTAATTGCCGGGGCTGATACGTTTCGCGAATTGTATGTGAGTTCTATGTGTTAGACCTGAACAAGAATTTCGATTAGCGCGGTCTGTTTCTTTTTATTCTCATAGCTCATAAGTTCGGTTCTAGGGGTTAGGTTTTAGATCTCCGGGTAGATGCACGTTTATTGCACCAATTTGAAAAATTGCATTTTTGGACTGCTGTATGCGTGAATGATGTCATGTTCACGCGGTGAAGAAAGAGAAACGGTCTTGATTATTCACGATGGACGTAGTGGCGATATCTCAAAAAAAACAACAGCTTACGGTGGGCCAAACGACCCGTTTTGGTGGCCAAAATCGTGTTTAAATATAGATGAAGAAACCAAACGCGAAAATCACATAGCGCAGAATGACGATACGTATAACTGGCGTACCTACCTACTTTTTTTTTCGATCACGTTATTCTTGGGTTGTTGGAATTTCTAATTTTCAATCAATTTTTTTTTTTTTTATTACTTAGTTCGTTTTCCATGGGTTGGTGATAGCGGTGCGTTAAAATGACGACGACGGACGATTTTCAATGCTTTTCGTAACGAGGTCCCGTAAAAAACCTTTGGTGCAAATTTCATTTTTAGTGATTTTTTTAGAACTAATTTATAAATGTATATATATACTTTTTGTGTTTTAGGATTTGATTTTATGAATATTAAAATACAAAACCTAAGAGCCATCTATACAGCTGGTTGAACTGGGTCAGGTCGGGTTTTCCAAAGAAAAAAAAAACTTGGAGGGATAGGTTTAACCTTGTAGTTAAACGTTGTTGATATAAAACGATAATATTAATGTGTGCGATTCTATATCGGAAATCTTGGTTTTTGAATGTCATATCTGGTCAAGTACACGCACTTAGCTCGAATGCTTAGGGGAAAACTATAGCAGTTGTATGTGCATAATATATACAGCGGTCGTATCTCTGATCGTATTCGGTTTATTTATAAGACGCTCCAGATTCGTTCTAATTTTATCCAAATATTATTTAGTTTTTATTATGACTCGGCTAATAATTTCGTCACTTTTTATGTTTAATACGTGCGTGTTTTTAGTGGGACAAGTTTCTATTAAAAATTCATTAATAGATTCGCGAAAGACGATTAAATATTTTTTGTCTCGTGTGTGCGCACTGTTCTCCGCATATAATATACATAACATTGCGTTTCGTCCGAATAACTCGTATTATTATTATTATGTGCGTGAGTGAAATTTCATCATTTCATGTTTTTTTTCTAAAGCCTTTTTTTTTTAATGTCGCAAATATATTTGGGTTAACATGTCATTTACAGTTATTAAAATATTAAAACTGCGTAAAAAAATAAAAAAAAATTTTAATTTAAACTTTTTTAGAAAAAAAGCGAATTTGAAATATACCTTTCGTATTCGTTCATTTCATGCGTTCGTTGTTATTACTATAATATTAGTCCTTGTAGCGGCGTTAATTTAGGTGATGGCTAAAAAAAAGTAAAATAGAAGGATCACCCTCTTCCCTTGGACTCTGTTTATATTTTAAACCTATTTTTTTTTCCTCTAGTAAATTATAAAATTTTCATCATGTCAAAATATAATTCATTTCGTAACCTATTATATTGTTTATTGTTAATCATACAATTTTTTCCTATATTTCCTCCTAACATTAATTTCATACATTTTTTTCAGATAACGGTTTCCTTAAAATTTGTGTTTCGAGTTATTTACCTCGTTAATTTTTAGATTCTGAACGGAGTGAAGAATGTATTGATTTTACAATGATGTGTGTTTTAGATTCTGAACCGAGTGAAGAATGTAATGATTTTACAATGATGTGTGTTTTTTTTTTTTTGTGTCTGTCGACACGTTTTGGGGCAGTAAAAATGCTTCGATTGCCTTATGTAGCAACTTTTCTGAAAGGAAAGTGAATCTATTTGGTACTTTGGGGGATCAAAAGTAAAAAATTTTCAATATTTTTTAAATGCGACGGGAAAAACCATAAAAAAATTTGGGAAAAACGGGAGTTTTTACGCAAAACCAGTTTTCGACATAATCAAATTTTTTATTTTGCTATAACTCAAAAACTAATCGATGTAAATACTTGAAATTTTCACCAAATGTTTAGATTAGCGTTCTCTATACACCATTAAATTTTCAAAGTATTTTGACTTTTATTAAGCTATTTATAGACAATTGAAATTTTCAATTTTTTTAAGTATTTTTTTTTTAAATAACGATAACATTTTTTTGGCTGCCTAGAAAATCTTGAAAATTTAATACAAGGTTTCTTATAAGTTGTTCCTTAACGGATAAAAAAAAAAATCTAAAATCGTAAGTCACAATTTTTTTTTATAAGTGCTCAAAGTTCCAATTTATACGAAATATGTAAAAATCACGATAATTTGCAAGTTATTTTGTAGATAAAAATTCCATAAAATTTTTCTGTTCATACTTAAGGTTCAAAATTTTAACACTAGGTTATCTATAAGCTACTCTTCAAAAATCTTCTTTATTCTCAAACGATTTGAAATATTTTTTAGTAATTTCAAAAAGTATAAGTTGCAGATTTTTGAAATTTCTACCAGTTGTTAAGATGGTATTTCCTTTATGTCATATTTTTTTCAAAATATTGATATTGATTTTTGAAGCCACTTATAGGCATTTAAAATATTCGATTTTTTTACAAATTTTTTTTATTATCGGTGATAAAAAAAATTTGGCTCGTACAAAATACTTGAAAATTTAATAGAAGATTCCACAGAAGTAGTTCTTAATGTCATTCAAAAAATTATTAAAATCCATAGGCACAATTTTTTTTATAAGCGTTTGAACAGCGAATATTGACAAAAAATCTACATGTAAAATATAATATATATGTATAATATTCTAGACTGACAAAGATATCGGTTTTTTTTTAAAATGCTCTAACTCAAAAACAAAAAACCACAACAACTTGAAATTTTCACCAAATCTTTATATTGACGTTTTCTATACATGGTTAAGTTTTCAAAGTATTTTGACATATTTTGACTTATTTATAGACAATTTAATTTTCGATTTTTCTAAATTTTCGTTTTTAACATCTATAAAATTTAATAGGCAGACCGAAAACTCTTGAAAATTTAATACAAGGTTTATAATAAGATAAACTTATCGTAACTAAAAAATATCGGTGATCGGTTTTACCTCAAATTTTTTTTATATACCCTTAAAGCTCAAATTTGTATAAAATGTGTAAAAATCACGATAATTTGCAAGTTATTTTGTAGATAAAAATTCATAGAATTTTTTCTGTTCATACTTAAGGTTCAAAATTTTAACACTAGGTTATCTATAAGTTACTCTACAAAAATCTTTAAAAAAATTTCTTCCGGACTTAGAGGACAAAAATGTTATGACTGTTTGAAATTTAAATATTTACGAAATTGCATAAAATAACGATTTATTCTCGAACGATTTTTAATATTTGTTATAATTCAAAAATTATAAGTCGCAGATTTTGAAATTTCTACCAGTTGTTAAGATTGGTATTTCTTTTATGTAATATTTTTTTCAAAATATTATATTGATTTTTAAGCACTTATAGGCATTTGAAATATTCGATTTTTTTACATTTTATTTTTATAATCGGTGATAAAAAAATTTGACTCGTAAAAAATACTTGAAAATTTAATTAAAGATTCCACAGAAGTAGTCCTTATTGTCATTCAAAAATTATTAAAATCCATAGGCACAATTTTTTTTTATAAGCGTTTGAACAGCGAATATTGACATAAAATTACATGTAAAATATAATATAATGTATAATATTCTAGACCGACAAATGATATTGGTTTTTTTAAAATGCCCTAACTCAAAAACGAAAAACCGCAACAACTTGAAATTATCATTAAATCTTTATATTGACGTTTTCTATACATGGTTATGTTTTCAAAGTATTTTGACTTATTTATATACAATTTTTCTAAATTTTTCGTTTCAAAATAAAATATACTTATTACAATATTTATAAATAACAATGTATTATATTCTAGACTAACATATCATCTCCGTTCAGAATCGTTTTTCGTATACAATGATACCTATCATTGAATTCAAATTTAACAAATCCATTATAATGACCTATCCTATGAAGAGTCGCACTCCACCCCCAAGTGTACAGCAGAGCGGGGCCCATCCGGTTCTTTTTTAACATTTCTTTGGTTTTATTTACAATATAGGATTGATAATTATCGTCAAAACCATTAGTACAAAATAAAGAGCAAATAGCTTCAAGAATCATGTCTGGTAAAATATAAATATGCTTAATTAATCCATACACAGGTAAACTAGTTAGGTACTTCATTTATAGATATAAGAACACACATATTGTTAATTGAATAACGAGTACCATTTATATCAACCCATGAAACAAATCTATAACCATTAACATCATTAAAAACACTAGAAATATTTTTTAGTTCCTCCTCAGAAATAAAAATTGTTTTACCAATCTTAATTAGGGCTGATGGATCAAAGTTAATATTATTAGCTACTTGGTAAACAACTTTAAGTTGATTTTTTAAGAATAAAGTATAGCAGATATTTTTTCTGCTGGTTATAGCTTGTGCAGCCACTTTTGACTCCTTGTGTTTAGCCTCAAAACGTATTGACCAAATATTTATCAATGGATCTACTTTTTCCATTATAGATGGGAAGTGCAGTAGGTGATGATGTTTAGGCTTTAAATTGGTTTTTAATAATTTTGTATATAATCTATGATGTTTATCAATTAAGTTTTTTAATATAAAAGGACAATGAGGTCCAACACTATTGGATGTTGCTATATTTAAAATTTTATTTAGTACAATATATAATTGCCAGATTTCTGAATCTCCAGGAACCATATCTCCTATTAACAGACCTAGATATCTAGTTAAGCACCACATTTCACTAGAAGTGGTCTTTAACATAAATGGGTTATTATTTTTTAAATTATTGTGTGAAATTGTCTGAGGTCTATTTCTAATGTCAGTAGGACCGTACCCAAAATACTGTATTCTTTGATTTAATGTTTCTAAACTAAAATATTTCAAATCAATTATAAAAAGCCTTAAAATACTTGTTAAATCATAATTACAAACACTCTCTAGTAAGTCATGCATGAGGTCGACTATATAGTTATAAACAACATGAAAAGATGTATCATTCCAAACACAAGATTCGACAACACCAGTAGTGGATGAGTTTTTAATGTTAACATCAGTTGAATAATTTTCCACTGTTTTAAGTTTAGAAGAATCTTGGAGTGTTAAAGAATTACATTCAGACTTTGAACATTTGCAGAATCTACATGGATAATTTGCGTTAAAACTCTCTGAAAACCCTTAAATACTATGTAAGCCTAAATTATCACCTAATATTAGAGCTAATGATAAATATATTTGAATATTTTGATTATTAACGCATATTTGAATACTTATGGATTTCAAATCATTAGGTAATTTCTGAAATTATGTGTTTGAAGAGTTCTTGATTTCCAACCAGTTTTCTATCAGTAGTGTTAAACAATAAAACCATAAGAATGTTTTCTAACTTATAAAAAAATAAGGTTTTTCCCGTCGCATTTGAAAAATATTGATAATTTTTTAGTTTTGACCCCCCAAAGTATCAACTAGATTCACTTTCCTTTCAGAAAAGTTGCTACATAAGCAAATCGAAGCATTTTTACTGCCAAAAAAGGTGTCGTCAGACACAAAAAAAAAAAAGAACCGGATGGACCTCGCTCTGCTGTACAGTTAGGGGTGGAGTGCACCTCGCTTATAAGATAGGTCATTATTATAATGGATTTGTTAAATTTGAAAGCAATGATAGATATCATTGTATACGAATAACAATTCTGAACGGAGTTCATATGTTTGTCTTGGATATAATACATTGTTATTTATAAACATTGTAAAAAGTATATTTTTTTTTGAAACGATAAATATATTTTTCAATTAGGATGGGTTGACAGTTGCATACAGCGATATCATTTGTCAGTCTAGAATATTATACATTATATTATATTTTACATGTAATTTTATGTCAATATTCGCTGTTCAAACGCTTATAAAAAAAAATTGTGCCTATGGATATTAATAATTTTCGAATGACTTTAAGAACTACTTCTGTGGAATCTTCTATTAAATTTTCAAGTATTTTGTAGGAGCCAATTTTTTTTTATCCCCGATTATAAAAAATAAATGTAAAAAAATCGAATATTTTTAATGCCTATAGGTGGCTTAAAAATCAATATAATATTTTGAAAAAATATGACATAAAGGAAATACCAATCTTAACAGCTGGTAGAAATTTCAAAAATCTGCGACCTATACTTTTTGAATTATAACAAATATTTAAAATCGTTTGAGAATAAATCGCTATTTTATGCAATTTCGTAAATATTTAAATTTCAAATGGTCATAAAATTTTTTCCTCTAAGTCCGGTAGAAATTTTTTTAAAGATTTTTGAAGAGTAGCTCATAGATAACCTAGTGTTAAAATTTTGAACCATAAGTATGAACAGAAAAAATTTTATGAATTTTTATCTACAAAATAACTTGCAAATTATCGTGATTTTTACACATTTTATACAAATTTGAGCTTTAAGGTCTTATAAAAAAAATTTGAGTAAACCCATCATCGATATTTTTTAGTTACGATAAGTTTAACTTATTATAAACCTTGTATTAAATTTTCAAGAGTTTTCGGTCTGCCAATTAAATTTTATAGATGTTTAAAAACAAACATTTTACAAAATTGTTTTAGATTGAAATATTCTTGGAAGAATATATAATGCAGCAATATTAATTTCTAAAATTATTAGAGTCAAAAAATTAATTTTTAAATAATAAAAACTAAAAACACTTAATATACATTATACATTTTATATCTGAAGGTAGTTAGATTAAGTTAGATATATTCTTAGGGAATGAACTCTAGGCATAAGCCATTAAATCAAACAAAAATTTTCGATATACCCAGCATTAAGTAATATTCTATGTAGATTTAAATATCTGTACTTTCTGATTTGCTTAGCACTTGTAAATAGCTAGAATATTATTTCTCCTTTAGAATTTTAGTTTGACACTTTACCATATACTTATAAAAAATATTGACAAAATGCTGGAAATTATTATAAAAAAAACTTCTTTATTTGGGAACAGTCGGTCAAAATCCAGATTAATCTAAAATAATATTATAATAAAATACAATTACTAAAATCTTAGACAGTAGGTATAATAATTCCTTAAACAGTTATAAGTGCAGCTACTACATTTCTACAAATTAATAGGTTTTAGCCCTATAATACATTGAAAAATCACCATTTGACTTTCCCTTCATGTCTTTCATGACACAACTTATAATTTATCATATTATATTAGGTAAATTCATACTAAATATTATACATTACCATTTATTTGTATATAGCTATGTAGGTATTCTTTTACATTTAGGTAAATCAAACTCATATTTTAAACTATTGTTTTGATGACAATAACAAAAATAAGTGTTATATTATAATTTATTATAATTTATATTAATTTATAAAAATATTAATATATAATAATTATCAGTTTATCATAAAATGACTTGTGAGTAGTGGGTATAAAACTTTAAAAACTTGAATGTTTAATTTATTGTAATTTATACTAACCCACTGACATGCATTAACACCTCTCATGGCTGGATATCTAATAAAATATTCTAGCTTTCGGTCACTTTCTAATAATTTCTTGTACCTATAAGCACTAGTTTTGGTCCATTTATCTAATACAACAGTCATTGGTTCAACATTATTTATTAGCCAAACTATCATATCATCCAAAACTATTATGAAAACAATTTTAAAATATTAATATTTAAATAAAACAATGTAAAGGAAAAATTAAAACCTTCATTTGATTCGATAGTTTTGCATAAAGTATTTTGTTTTACACTAGAGATGTTTTGTAACTTCCGAATGTCTTTGTATACATTACAGTAATGGTCCCAAAATTTACCTCGTGCCAATTTTACATGTTGGTTTATTTTTTGATATGGCGTAAAATAAACAAATTCAGATTCAGTTTGAAAACATCTACTATCTCTTTTGCTAATTGTTTAATTAGGGCTGAAGATAATGTTTCATTTATACTTTCTTTTAACTCATGATCAATAATTAAATTCACCATTTTATTTCTCATTCTTATATTGAATATATTATTTTGTTCATAAAGTCTTAGTATCATATTTCCCTCTTGGGACTTTTTAAGTATGTTTTTTATGTTACCATTATTACTTCCATTAGTTCTTAGTTGTATATTAACCTATATCAGATAGATGAGTGCATAGATGTTAAAAATCTAATGATTTATATATATATATATATATATATATTAATTAGAGTACCATTAAAAATTACAATAATTTATTACTTTGGAAGATTGCAGTGATGTTTGAACTGGATCTTGGTAAATATTAGCGGAATCATTATTTATATCCTCAAGGACTTGAAATTTAATTTAGTTAATATCATTTATGTTTTTTTCATTCTGATTAGACACAGAAGATACTAGTTCTAACATCTTTAGTAATATATATATATATATATATATAGAGGTTAATAAAGTTAAGTATTACAGAAAAATTTGTATATTTAAAGAAAAATGGAGTAAAAAGCATTACTTATTTACTTACTGAAACTCTAATATTACTTTTAAACAAGTTAAATTTGTTTAAAAATTTTGAAAAAGTACCAACTTTTGGAATTAATGTTTTGATCATATCTTCATTATTATTTAACAATGCTTCTGTAGTAAAAAACTAAGATCATTACCAAAAAAAGATTATATAATAACATAGATAATATGTAGAAATGCATATATACTTATGCATACACCTGTATATACTCTTAAAAAATTCATTGTTTATATAGTGGTATTTTATTTTGTATTGGGTTGATAAATTTTTATTTTTGGTTGCTAATATAAATAGTAATAGATAAAACTACAGATACTGTAGTAATACCTAATAAGTATTTATTGATTAATTGTGTATAATTATAATAAATATACACATATTGACACATGCATACTTAAAATTGCATAACCATACACAAATGATAAACTGATTTAAATATATATATCGATTAATAAGGCAATATTGAGTTTTTACCATCAAAGAAAAATATGCATATAGATACAAGTACATTTTAGGTAATAAATACAATTTAAGTAGTAAATAAAAATAATAATATAAAAACATACACATACCTTAGCCAAATGTACAAAATACATAGGTAAATCAATTTAAAATGCAGATTATAAAAATGATAATGAATGAACTGTGTAAAATTGAATATAGATAGGTAGATAAACATTAAATATACCTTCAAATGTTTCAATCAGCATCCCCATATTCCATTCATGTAATATTTTTTTTGTAAATTCATCTGCAATGATCTTTAAATACAAAATAATAAATTATACCTTCCCACTATTTTTATTATTAATATTAAAATAAAGAATTCTAAACTTTAAATATCAATTCAATATAAATAATTAATATAGCAATCGTAATTTATGAAAAATAACTAAAAATAATATACGCATAATATATTGTTACTTACTTAGATGAATTATTATTATTTTTTAACACAAACTAAAATATAAGTATATGACGTGAAAATTAAAATTACCGTTACACTAGATCGGAGCCTCGGAGATACAAAACTACAATGAATAAAAAAAAAATAATTAAGAATAGCATTTTTGCATTTAAACAGTGACTAGTCTAGTGGCAAAACTAAGCCCAAAACAGGGAATAATAATTTCGACGAGTTCCTAGTACTATATATATTTAGTTTACATGTAATCTACAGATTCTACAGAATAGTTTCCGATTCCTATACTCACCGATCTACCAAGAAAAACTACGTAGTTTACATATGAGAAGTTGGCCCACCCTTTTTGTCGGATTAACTTAAAACCTATACCAATATTTTGCGAGTTATTTGCGAGAATTTGCGAGTCTATTTTCACAATTTGCGAGTGAGATGTTTGCGAATTATAATTAAAAGAAAGAAGGGAGGCCAACTTCACGTAGCCCCTCCAAGTCGCCCTAGAATTTCAAAATTTATATCAAACGATGCATCTTTATTTGCGAGAATTTGCGAGTCCAATTTCAAAATTTGCGAGTTCATCCCTTACCCGCAAATCTCATTTTCTTGTCGTGAAATTAGCCTTCCCTAGACGCCATTAAATTACATTAGTCGTTTGGCCGTTTGCGAAACATTTTTAGTGTACTTATCAATTTAGTTGGAGGCGGGGTGGTTTATGTATAGTCTTCATAACATTATTTCTGATCCCTCCATCTTTTGCGTATCAAATATGAAACCACCAATAGTGTCGTAACTTGTAATTCTGCTGTGTAATATAATAATACCGTTTCATTGGGATGTCCTGCGTCCGACTACAGTGACGTAACTCGTGTTTTAGGAAATTGAAAATTTAATCGATAGAGGAAATTCACTGCTTATATATACTTGTGTACGCAAGACAACGAAGAAGTGCTCATTGATATCATCTCATCGTATACGTTTATAAATATACTACATGCTGACACTGCAGTGACATTCTTATTATGTCTGCGTATCAGATAGCGAAATCTGAGAAAGGAATACGTTCTCAAATTAAGATCGATGTTATCGAAGATGGTGATTTTCAGAATCTTAAGTTGTGAAGTGTTGAAAAAATGATTAGTTAGTACTTATCGATGGTTAGGATATTATCTATGGATGCAAGATTCTGATGATTTACAGAAAGCTCAACTTGATCATTACATATAAGTACTGAATGTTTGCACGTTTGAAAATATTGGTAACAAAGGATAAAAATAAAAAAAAGTCGAAGTTCCTTTATGTTGGAATAAATTTTTTTTAATTTTTTAATTTTAAAGAAAAAATCATGCATTAATTTCAAGTGGTTGTGAGTAGTCCGGATTTTAAGACCCTAGAAAAGTTTAGCAGTGCATTTTTAAATGATGTAAAATTCTTTTCAGCCACAAAAATATTATTAAATTGATTAATAGAAACAACGTATAAACAGTTTGTTCATATTCATTATATCGGAAGAAATAAATAAAAGTATCTTAATAAAATGTATTTAATCAATTAAAGAAAAAAATTTAATATAGATCAAACAAACTCAAGAGGCAGTTTGTTATAATAATAGTGCTGTAATATATCAAAATATAAATGACGATAGGCAATGAAAGCTAGTACCTACTTATGATCTATAATTCATTATAGGACGTATAGATTTTCTTGATGACTATAATATATTTTTCACTTCAATAAATAATGACTTAAATGCTCTCGACCTTTTTTTAAAACGTATTTACAATATTAAATTATCCTACTTAAATTTTAAAAATACACTTTAGAGGATATAGCGTTTCAAAAATGCAAATATTATAGCTGCCTATTTCTTCTGTGGATGCAAACATAAAAGCTAACTCTTGAAAACGACCCAATAGAGTCGTTAAATAACTGTGCGATAGCAACAACTATTAATTATTATTTTGTTTTATACTAAACAGTGCAAATTGCGTTTACGGCTGGTATCTTTGATAAAAACTAATGAAATGTATGATATATGTTTAGTAATGATATATGCATGTATATATATATAGTATGACATTTGAATTAAAAACCGCACAAGCGATATAATCGAACATCATCGGGTGATATATATATGAGTTTATACGAGAAAGACAATTGATCTTTATTAATACATAAAAAACCGGTGACGTGCATTGAATTTTTACCCAGGAGATGGAGAGACAGGAAGTTGAAAACAATACATCATGCATAGGCCTGTTGTTTTACCTTTGTATTTTTTTATCTTACCTCCCAGCTCCCATCCGTATCGCCGGTATAAATTTCATTGTATCCAGTAATCGTCAAGCCGATACGTGGACAAATGTAATTTTTCTCTACACCACGTTTTCATTTTCTCACCGATATTCGTTCGCGTGAAAAAATTGCGAAAACATCCTGACGTCTATGTTTCTTATATTAACGTGCACACGGATGAAACAAAGCGCGCGCTCCAGACACAAAAGTACAGTCACGTGTATTGCATCTTTAAATATTCCATCTGCATCATATAATTTTTTTTTCTTTCTGTTATTCAGTTCAACAAAGGGTCTTAACTAGACATTGGTTGACCGCAATAGTGTAGGTTCGCCACCGTCGCTTTCAAACATTCAATTAGTTCTACGCGTAGTTACATCCGTATGATGAATCGAAAATACGAGTAACTTGAAAAAACTGCGTTTGAGGTGGATTTAAGGTTACTGAATATAAGAATAATATCATTAATACTTATTGATATTCACATACGTATATATTTTTCATATTTAATTTTCTCCTGTAATTCATTTACAACAATTTTGTTGAAACAATTCAATATTAATTATCACGGATGTAAATATACATTAAACGGAACACGGAAAGAAAAGATCCACGTAAGGAGCTGCTATTTACGATTGCTGTATACGACATATTTAGATAAATGGTTAAAAATTATTAAATATTACAAATGATATCTATAAAAATGTAAGGTAAAAAAAAGTTAAAAGTTAAATATAAAATTAAAAGTTCTTGCTCGGAGTATGTGCATCTATTATTGATTGGTAAATATTTACGACAGGCTTCGATTGAAAAACCATCGTCTGAAGGTATAAAAACACCGTTGTTATCATGTTTTTGTTTTAATATTGTTAAATGACACGTGGGTCATCGGACTTTATTTTTATTCATCAATGGTTTTTCACTCCGAATATTTCTTATTCCTCGACTCAAAAAATCCGTTTGTACGTGCATAGGATGAAACAATGGCGTTGAAAAACAATCGAATAATTTCTTATTTATTGTGGATTCGTCGCCCTTTTCATGACTTTTTTGGTGTATAATTTTTATGATAGTTGAAATGTTTGTCGTTAATGAGTGTCGAAGTGAAATAGAATAAATTGCTCATAAATATGAATATCAATCATTTTCCAGCATCTATGTCTCCAATCGTGGTACGCGCATCGAGACGAAGGAGTTATTAAATAATGAAACAAATTTGTATTTTAGGATCGCCGAAAACTTAAATCATCAAGAATAATTAATTTTAAAACACATTCGAAGAGATCTAAAATGTAACTCAAGTTATCTCGGATTCCGCGACTGTTTGTTAAATATTCGACATTGCGTTATCTTTGCAGTTGATTATTTATCCAAGTTCTTAAAGTTCGAAGGAGAAGAACGAAAAGAAATAAGCGTACGCTTTTCTTCTCGTGCAAAATTTAAATAATAATGAACAATTAACTCATAAATCATTAGTCCCACAATATTTGTTTGATAACGAAATAATGTTGCCGAATTAGGTTGTTTTCTGAGAAATTAAACACTTGAAAAAAGTTGGTTTTCGTTCGGACGTTAAATAATGTTAATGTCGCTTCAACAGTTTGATGCAATACAAAAATCACGTTTCGATTATAATATTAGTTACACAATTTCTTTTGTATAAAATGCGAACACATCAAAATCGTTTTAATTACACATTTAAATATATCTTATAAGAGGACAAATTCTCCACATACTGGTATTACTTGTAATAAAAAGCCCAACTATTAGAAAGTTAAACAATATAATCCCTCAAATCGATTGAAACACTATTAAACAAAGATGGGTATATTAAGAATAATCTATCAAATCTCAATTCACCAATGACAGTCTCAATGGAATAATGTAACTTTATCTAATCTGTCATATATTCGAGTTAGCGGATCGTAAAAAGCGGTGGGTACCGGATAATAACTATGATTTTAAGAAAAATTTGACATATAGAAATTCGATATACTGATTTAACTTAATACGTACGTCCAATACTGAATGATCGGGACTAAAAAAAAAAAAAAAAATTGACATACAGAAACTTCGAGATACCGAGGTTCCACTGTATTTAATATTTAAGTATGTTTGAAATTTGAACTTGAAAATATTTGTAATCAAACAATCTAAAATTATTTTTCTTTGTAGTTTATAGTAATTAAAATGTAAGTATTATATATATATATATTATATTAAAGCTATTACTTTTTTTTTTATGTTATTAAATTTTGCACAGTACATATTTCATAATTTCAATTTATTTATAAAAGGAAAAACAATTATGAGTTTGAATTTTAAAAATAAAAATACATTCATAGGTACATGGTGAATGTGATGATTATGTGATATATATGAAATATTTGTAATTTTAATTAGTTACACTGTTAACCAATATGTAATGTAGTTGGGGGTGACCTTCAGGGAAGGTTTTCTGGTTCTTTTGTGCATATTTAACTGTAGTTTAGGAGCGTTTATGATTTTAGTATCTTAATATTACAAATAAATGTTGATTGATTTAGTTTGGTTATTAATATTTATTAAGTATCTATTATAATAGTCGTATATATACCATAGAGTAATAAAAGTAATAATATTACTCTATGATATACACATGACTTACAGAGTACGAAGTTGATGAAGTTGAATTATCTTACAAGTACTCATGAAGAAAAGTCGTCTCTTAAATATTCGGCTATAAAACAGTCATGTATGCTCTAGTGGGAACGCATTGTCTACTTAGTAAATATACAAATTACGCGTGTAAACAAATAATAATGTAACAATCGTTACATCTGTTATGCGTAACATAATAACGTTTAATAATATCGTAAATAAACTTTTATTTAAACATTAAAATTAAAATTTTATTAAAATACAAAGTTATAATAAAAAAGAACCGGATGGGCCTCGCTCTGCTGTACAGTTGGGGTGGAGTGCTCCTCGCTTATAGGATAGGTCATTATTATAATGGATTTGTTAAATTTGAATGCAATGATAGATATCATTGTATACGAATAACGATTCTGAACGGAGTTCATATGTTTGTCTAGGATATAATACATTGTTATTTATAAACATTGTAAAAAGTATATTTTATTTTGAAACGATAAATATATTTTTCAATTAGGATGGGTTGGCAGTTACATACAGCGATATAGTTTGTCAGTCTAGAACATTCTACATTATATTATATTTTACATGTAATTTTATGTCAATATTCGATGTTCAAACGCTTATAAAAAAAAAATTGTGCCTATGGATTTTAATAATTTTTGAATGACATTAAGAACTACTTCTGTGGAATCTTCGATTAAATTTTCAAGTATTTTGTAGTAGCCAAATTTTTTTTATCACCGATTATAAAAATAAAATGTAAAAAAATCGAATATTTTAAATGACTATAAGTGGCTTAAAAATCAATATAATATTTTGAAAAAAATATTGCATAAAAGAAATACCAATCTTAACAGCTGGTAGAAATTTAAAAAATCTGCGACTTATACTTTTTGAATTATAACAAATATTTAAAATCGTCTGAGAATAAATCGCTATTTTATGCAGTTTCGTAAATATTTAAATTTCAAACAGTCATACAATTTTTTCCTCTTAGTCCGGTAGAAATTTTTTTAAAGATTTTTGAAGAGTAGCTCATAGATAACCTAGTGTTAAAATTTTGAAACTTAAGTATGAACAGAAAAAATTTTATGAATTTTTATCTACAAAATAACTTGCAAATTATCGTGATTTTTACACATTTTTACAAATTTGAGCATTAAGGGCTTATAAAAAAAAATTGAGTTAACCGATCACCGATATTTTTTAGTTACGATAAGTTTAACTTATTATAAACCTAGTATATAATTTTCAAGAGTTTTCGCTCAACCAATTAAATTTTATAGATGTTTAAAAACAAAAATTTAACAAAAATCGAAAATTTAAATTGTCTATAAATAAGTCAAAATATGTCAAAATACTTTGAAATCTTAACCATGTATAGAGAACGTCAATATAAAGATTTGGTGAAAATTTCAAGTTGTTGCGGTTTTTCATTTTTGAGTTAGAGCATTTTAAAAAAAAAACCAATATCTTTGTCAGTCTAGAATATTATACATTATATTATATTTTACATGTAATTTTTTGTCAATATTCGCTGTTCAAACGCTTATAAAAAAAAATTGTGCCTATGGATTTTAATAATTTTTGAATGACATTAAGAACTACTTCTGTGGAATCTTCTATTAAATTTTCAAGTATTTTGTACGAGCCAAATTTTTTTTATCACCGATTATAAAAAAAATTTGTAAAAAAATCGAATATTTTAAATGCCTATAAGTGGCTTAAAAATCAATATAATATTTTGAAAAAAATATGACATAAAGGAAATACCAATCTTAACAACTGGTAGAAATTTCAAAAATCTGCAACTTATACTTTTTGAATTATAAAAAATATTTAAAATCGTTTGAGAATAAATAAGATTTTTGAAGAGTAGCTTATAGATAACCTAGTGTTAAAATTTTGAACCTTAAGTATGAACAGAAAAAATTTTATGAATTTTTATCTACAAAATAACTTGCAAATTATCGTGATTTTTACATATTTCGTATAAATTGGAACTTTGAGCACTTATAAAAAAAAATTGTGACTTACGATTTTAGATTTTTTTTTTTATCCGTTAAGGAACAACTTATAAGAAACCTTGTATTAAATTTTCAAGATTTTCTAGGCAGCCAAAAAAATTTTATCGTTATTTAAAAAAAAAATACTTAAAAAAATTGAAAATTTCAATTGTCTATAAATAGCTTAATAAAAGTCAAAATACTTTGAAAATTTAATGGTGTATAGAGAACGCTAATCTAAACATTTGGTGAAAATTTCAAGTATTTACATCGATTAGTTTTTGAGTTATAGCAAAATAAAAAATTTGATTATGTCGAAAACTGGTTTTGCGTAAAAACTCCCGTTTTTCCCAAATTTTTTTATGGTTTTTCCCGTCGCATTTAAAAAATATTGAAAATTTTTTACTTTTGATCCCCCAAAGTACCAAATAGATTCACTTTCCTTTCAGAAAAGTTGCTACATAAGGCAATCGAAGCATTTTTACTGCCCCAAAACGTGTCGACAGACACAAAAAAAAAAAAACACACATCATTGTAAAATCATTACATTCTTCACTCGGTTCAGAATCTAAAATTTGATTATGTCGAAAACTGGTTTTGCGTAAAAACTCCCGTTTTTCCCAAATTTTTTTATGGTTTTTCCCGTCGCATTTAAAAAATATTGGAAATTTTTTATTTTTAACCCCCCAAAGTACCAAATAGATTCACTTTCCTTTCAGAAAAGTTGCTACATAAGCAAATCGAAGCATTTTTACTGCCCCAAATCGTGTCGACAGACACAAAAAAAAAAAAAAAAAACACATCATTGTAAAATCAATACATTCTTCACTCCGTTCAGAATCTAAAATGTATTAATTGAAACAATTAAAAATTTAATAGTTTGGTTTGGTTGGACATCGAAAAATTAAGTTTGATCCATTGCTAGTAAATATGTGTATAAATTGTATTAAGTAAATCTATTAAATTGCAGGCTAATGACCCAGATGTTGAAGCCTTTTCGTTAATAATAATAAAAAAAACTCATTATTTTATACTCTTACCGGCTAAAATTTGAATACCATATTATTATTATCATTATTATTATTATAATCTAATATTATTTACTTAAATTTTAAAGTTTTCTCAGCATTTTATAATTATTACTTCACCGTGTGTCCTAAACGAGTATATCGAAATGATAGAGGTCATAGAGCTATTGATGTTTTCCATAAAAACTATAATAATATAATGAAAATGAAATACACATTTTAACATTTGTTGGATTAGTCTTTCTTTATTGAATATAAATTTGGCCATATAACCATGAGTGCCCATTACGGCCATTTGTCCTGCCCTGGAAAAATAACGATCGAGTTGTAATTTAATGGATATCATTATTATTAATAACATTGGGGTATGAAAGACACGTAAAAGCTTACAGTGCCCATTCCTCTTTCTCCTAAAATTATACTTATGGGCACCCATGCATGTAGCATAATGTCGACACGTCATAAAAATGTTATCCCAAATCATATATGAAAACGTATTGCCGTCTGTGTTATTATATCGATG
>JASXSY010002424.1:0-65008 GCA_034509805.1 Sipha maydis | reverse complement strand
GTAACAAACTTAAAACAAATAAAATAACTTTTATATAAAATAAAACCTAGAATAACATATGTAATTTTTAATTAATTTTTTTATGACTTAATTAAAAATGGTTTATTATTCCCCAAGCATAATGAAATGTAACATATTTTTTGTTTTCTGTGCTGCATAGTTCACATCTTCTAAAAATATTATGAGTAGGTTGATGTACCTACAGAACTCTCAAACCTTACTTCTGGTACAGAATGTGGTTTGTGTAAATTTTGTTTTACTTGTATGGGGTGTTATTTTTTTATCGTTTAAAGCTGGTTTGCAGCTAACATTCCATCAACTATTCTCGAACGTAAGTCTTTTAGTAAAATCTTTTCTAATCTTAGTTCTTGATGGAGTATAAATTAATTTACAATAACTATACAATGAAAAACAGCCTAAATGCCAACATTTTCTGAATTTTATATGTAAGTATTCCATATGATCCTTTCAACTGGTCAAATTACATCTACATTATTCATATTATTGTTACCAATTAGGACTAAGAATCGTAGTAGTACTTCCTTCTACTCTTTTATTCTCTTTCTATTGCATGGATATTATTTGGAGAGTGCAAAGAAGATATGTACACTGATTTATTATTCAACCACTTGAATAGTTCTATGTAATTATTACTAATATAATAATTTCAGTAAAATAATTATTAAATATAGGTAGTATCAATAGTTTGTCGTTATTATGTTCACTATTTGTATTGTATTGTTGTATAAGTTTTTGAATTATAATAATTTGTACCAATTAATTGATTATTACAGCTACCTACGCAATCCGCAATACTTTACTGTAGCCAGTAACTGTGTCGATTTTTAAAATATCACAATCATATTGCTGATTGATTATGGTAATAAATATAAAATTTATCTCGAATTTATCTAGATAAAAAGTCAACTTTATTATCTTTATCTAGATAAAAGTATAATTAAATTATCTTTATCTTTACCTAGATAAAATATTTTTAGTTCATCTTTATCTTTATCTAGATAAAATTTTATTTATCTGGGCTCAACACTGAATATACTAATAATACGTTTGTAAAAACCATGTATGTTTATAAATAGATTTCTATACAAAGATAATAATCCGAATGCTGTCATAATAAGACTCGTACCCACCATAGTACTGTATACACCAGCGGCAGAGTGCGCGGGACATATTATATATATAAATAATTTTTTTTTATATATCTGTGGTGCGGGCCTATATGCGTATTTTTGTGTAATTATTTTAAACAAATAATTTTAAAAAAAAAATCATTAAAAAAGAAGTTAAATTCCGAGACATTATTATGTTGATAGCATTACCCGGTAACAACACCTTGACCCGAAAAAGTTTTTCGGGACACCTGGACATGAGTTCCTAAACCGGTAACGTCCCGGCAAATCCGGGACGAATGGCCACCCTATCTGCCTCCACACCCCCCATAGTCATAACAAACTAATTTGTAATTATTATGACTCATAATAATTACAAATTAGTTTGTTTTAACTACTAAGGTAGTAGTTTTGTATTTAGCAAAATAATACCGAATAATATTATATTACTTACCGTTGGCGTTTCCACACAAATTTTTTTTATTGAAGTGCAATAACAATGTAATTTGTCTTTTATCTCCCATTGTATTAATGGTATTTAGGTAGGTAGTTATTTTAGTAAAAAAAATATATAAACTAAATGAACTAAGAAGTAAACTTAAAGTAGTAAGTACAATCACAGAAACACACACGAAAGTTGAACGTTAACGTTATCACCACTTTACCACAATATCAAATAAAACCATAGATACTAAAGAATAAAAAACATTTATGAATAAAACCAAATTGTTAAATTGATAGCGCGGTCGTCATAGAACATGTTCTATGGTCATGCTCCAATCCAACTTGATAGCCGTGATACTGGTAACTAATGACGTATAAATCACTATATTATAATCAATAAAATCAATAATTAATTATTATAACACTATTGGAATAATTTTTAAAAAATACGGCCGATGGAGGGGGTTCAAACCCCATGACCCCCCCCCCGTGAGTATACTACTGATGCTAATCATACGTATAACATGATACATAAATACAAAACTACAATTTTATAACAGAATTTCTTAATTTTTAATATTTGAAATATTCAAAACAAAATATTCGAATACTTTTTAAACAAAATTTTTGGTCAATATTTTTGAACACTTATTTTTAATTGTTTGATAACGATCGTGCTAGGTAATTCTGATGAAATAATAAAAGCTGATTGTAAATCACTAGGTAAAATGGTCATTGTTTTTCGTTGGAAATATTTTTTCCAGGCAATCGTTTTTTTTTTAATTTTAATTGCTCTTTCGTATATTAATTATAATATTAAAGGTGTAGGTATACTGCAATCTATAAAAAAATTAATACTTTTAACTGTTATTGGTAATCGATGTAACATGTATATTATTTAAAACATATTATGTCTAATATACTAAAATAATATAATTGTCCAGTAAATATACGAAATTTCGATGATATATATATTTACTATCGCGGCATATCAAATATTTAATATTATGTATAATTGTATAACACATTATTCTTTCGGAGACTATTAGAAAACACAATCCTTTTTTTTTCGTTATAACTCTCGCTTTATTATTTTATAGTTATAACATTTTAAAAATTATGTGTACACGTGAAAACGTTAAATAGGTCGAAAACGGTGTATATTGTTCGACGTGAAAATATACGTCGAAGCGAACGATATTCCCCGGGTATGATATATGATATCATATATATATATATATATATATGATTTTAATCATTATTATTATTTTTCGGGCCCGTTATAAATATCAAAGGCACGTTTTTGTATAGATGGTCGAAATGATTTTTATTTTCTCCCGTCGAAAAAAAAGAAGAAAAAATGAAATGCACATAACATTAAAATTACCGTAATAATAATTTTTAATTGAATATTAAAACGCGGAATGCACGTTAAGAAACAGAAAATATAAAATACAATAAGACATTTTAATAATTTTGCTAGACACTCACTAGACGTTAGTGGGTAATTATATTATATTATTGGTTTTTATTATTTTTCATTTTCCGTTTGCTTTTAATTGCTATGCACAAATGGACCTACGGGATATGGACAGGTGTTTCGTTGCGACTTGTTTATAATCAAAACGAAAAACACCACAGATACCGAGATTTTATTTATCCACGATCTCTCACCCCCACCTGTCTATTTAACTTGCCAATTTTTACATCATACACGCCGCCATCGTGTTACAGCAATCGGTCGAATGATATAAGACTTCGCTATAATTGCCGTCTGCAGCGCGGTACTGGGTTTTATAAGTAATTAATATAAACGTTCAGTTAAGTGCCTAGGCAGTGTGAGAAACATGGAACCAAGTTACGCGCATACATATTTATACATATATTATACATATATAAGTTCATTGCAACGGAAATATATATGACCCAGTTGTGTTTCACCGTGCAGCAAAGCCTTAAATTTTATAGGAACTCTAATATCCAGCCACTGTTTGTATGTATCGTTTCGAGAGACATTACACCTTACAATGTTTGTGCTTACGGTTACGCGCTGTAGGTAAAAACGTCTAACCGTAGAACATGTATGATTGATGTGGTGCTATTACGTGAGGGATATATAATCCCTTCCCTCTTCTTTGCACTTATTTTTTAACTCTTTCGGTTAGGTTAGTTTTATTAGTATGATTTAGTGTTATTTACTTATTCGATTAATTCTTTCGGTGACCAAAATATGTTGTTTACAAACCGACGCGCAATTATTATCCATAAATATTATCCCTGCATTTAGCACCAACGTTGGTTAAATCACTTTCTGTACTTTTTTTCGGCATTCCTTTATACAGAGAATCACCAATAAAATATTCCTGTGTAATTTTATCAAATAACGTTTAATTCTATCACCATTTGGATATTGCTTCATTAAAGGAAAATTAAAAATGTAAAGAAAATGAAAATATTTAGGAACCGTATTTAAAATGTAAGGCGCTAAAAACTACTATACAAGGAATTCTCGTTATCACAACTACAATCTCACATAATTTCAATGTAAACTCTAAATTGATAAAATTATTTTAAACACTTTTTTCTATTCTCCTAGTATATTTTTGATTCTGGTCTAATTTTATAAGTCATTTGAAAATAGGTATAAGTGCATTCGACTGTTTATTATATCTAAATTGTACGTATTTAGTATTTAATAATTGTATTTATGTTTTTAACACTGTACAATTGAAACATTTTTTGTGTATATTATATATATATTGTGTATAATTTTTTATCTTAATCCTATTTAACCGCAATGTTACTCTTCTGGTAAACACTTAGAATAAAAATGTCAAAACGTTAATGGAAAAGAATTTGTATATTTTTACTAACAGCCAAATATGTTAGACAGTATACATTAAAGTCCGAGGATTCGAACGAATAATGATCGTATTAATGGATCTACCGAAAATTAAATAAATAAGAAAAATTGTATACATATCCCCTTTATCCGGCCATATTACTGGTACGATTAACGTATAAATAAAGTTTAACTTGGTGTTATTAAATCTAATTAAAATTAATCAAAAACAGACATTTCATTCAAATATAGTATGCATAAAAATTATTTTTTTCAAAGGGCAATGGTACACTGAACAGTGCGTACATTTGATTAGGAGATGGTTTCTATGTCTATCACCAATCGAATTTGACAACGATAAATACACACACACACACACACGCATGCACGCACGCGTATACGAGTGGCAAGTCTCTATTTTTTACTCCATTCAAAAGGGTTATTTAAGTATTTAATGGATTATAAGTATTATAATCTGCATGCAACGACTGGAGATCGTAATCGTATATAATCGTTCCTCTCTATTATTTCCAGAAAGGCCTCTCTCTCAGCGGGATTAATGTCGTCATCGGGTTATTTATTTTATTAACTACCACGTGAATGGCTACGGAGACGGCTTGCTCGCACTGGCCGACAAAGAGACATGGAAAATATGGGATAAGTAATAATCTTAAAATATTCTTTAGAACATACTCTCGATTTACCTTTTGTGTTAGGCCCTGTGTGATGTGTTTCTCCCCTTCGCGTATCGGATTTTTTCATCACGTCTACCCGTTTTGAATGCTGTGCACATATTGTATGTGTATGCATTTATGTGTATAAACTATAATAAACATATGCGCCACAGGAAACGACGGCGGTGGCGACCGCATTCACCTGTCCCTATAGTCGGAACGTGCGGTGTGCTTTATGACGAGAAGAAAACCAAACAAAATATTATTTTTATTGTAACTATTATTTCTATTATCATTATTATTATTATTGTTATTGTTATTATCATGCCCACAGCAATTGGAATGAGCCAATGACCTATTCCTTTGCAAGAACAAAGTCATCATTGTCAGTACCGCCACATACGTATAAGTTATTATCATTTTAATTAGGTCATAATGTAGTCCCGACGACGTCACATGCCGCTACATTACGGTTAACTACTATTGAAAAAATGGTAAATATGTGTAAGTTACATAACGTACGGTTTAATATTATAAATTGTAGGAGTACAATACGAGTATGCGTGTAATATCATACATATCTGACTGCGAGTATGTTGTTATATTATGATCTTACCGCGATCAATAAATGCGTTTGAATGATTTATATATTAAATCCAATGAGTAGTATCCTTTTTAATTGCAACATTTGTAATATTTTATATTTTATCGAATCGACAATAAATGCAAAATAATTCAAATACTTTTGAATGGATACGATTTCCAAGATTGAGCTTGTATAATTTTAACTTCATTCCTGTCGTGCGGAAATCTTTTAATAATAATACAAATCGTTCAGCTGCATAGTGTTTATGATCTCGTTATAACCATCATTTGATAGCAAATACGTTCGCTCACCGTTGGTATTTAAATCAACTGTATAATATCAAGTCATCAATTATCAATCGTACAAAAACAAACTCTACACTCCAACTTGTCTATATGTGCCGAGATTTTTTTAATACTTTACGCAGATAAAGAATGCAATAATAAAAATTGTAATGTTATTAAGTATATCCGTCGTATCCAATTAAAAACCTAATCCAGGTATTTGAAAAAACGAAGGTACATTCATAAAGCTATTCAAAGTACACCGTAATTACGCATAAACTATAAATCAAAGAAATGTCAGGTAAATATTTCAAGATCCATCGAACATTATAGACATAGAACTACGATGTGTGAATGTTTGCATATGTATGTGTGTGTTCATACCTATTTATAATTTATAATATTACCTATTATTTCCTATTTGTACAAGAATTCGTTTAAAGTACATTTTATATAGTAGTAATACCAATATAGAAATTGTTGCTCGATAAAAAAAAAGTATAACAATTTAAATATTTTGTATTATCAGACTGCAGTCAGATAAAAAATGTTAAGAATAGATTTTTGCCATTTTCAATGCACACGTCCACATTCAATTATTTTCGATCACGTCAGATGAAGCGTTCGTAACTTGGTAAAAGCATCTTAAATATAGAGATAGCAAATCCATGACACGCAAAAAAAATGATGAGAGCAAAAAATTAAAACATTATTACATTTCATTTTTAGCAATAAGTAGTATGGACACAATGAACCACTTTAAAAGAGATTTGGCTATTTTGTCAATTTTTCTTTAACTTATTCCTGTCGATCACTCTTTTTAGAAATTATTTAATCAAATCTAAATAAACAAACTGACCAACGGATGAATGCAATAGAGCCACATGTATTTCATTTAAAATTTACAAATTATAAACCGAACATAAATAAATTGGCATAATATGTGCAGCAACAAAAATCACATCAAGCAAATTAATAAATACTTTAATAATTTTATTTTCTTAAATTAAATCTCCATATTGTGTACTAAATAAATATGTTTGAATTAATAAATGTTTTTATATACGTATAATATTTTTCATAACGGCACATAAGAAGAAAAAAAATCTGGTAACTTTTGGCACGTAACGTCAGTAAAATTTGTCTAACTTGTGCAATAACATTTTTCTTGGGCGAAAAAAGTTTGTCACTTAGTCACTGTACATGTGTAACAATACGTGCGATCACCTAGGTTACTGAAAAGGTACAATTACGTTCATATTATATTGACTAATAAAAAGAAAAATGAACTAAGCGACATTTAGGGGTTAAACAAAAGTTCAGTCGTTCGATCACATAAGTACTAGTGTTCCTCTGACCATTTAGGAACAAGATATGTAATGCATAAAATTAGAAGTGATTGAATCAATACCAACGAAAATTGTGTTCACCAAGCGATAAACACAATATGACGCTTGATCTCTACATTTTTAATATGGACAATATGAAATACATTTGATGCGATGATAATCGTTCAAATAATTAAAATTTTATTTTCATCACTATATTATACTATTCTTAACAATAAGGACATTTTATTGATAATGATATATATACGGTTATTATTAGAATATATTTTATTAATTTTTCGTTAGTGAATTTTTCTTTATCACTTATTCTCTGAAAAATATGCTTAAACCTTACTTAATTAATATTTTTGCTCGTAAATTTCACTTTTATTTATACACTAAATATCTCATTACTAAATATTCAGAGGAACACTAGCCCTAGTGCGTTCAAATGCTTTAATTATTAGTTGTTCCGTAATGTGTACACCATGTCGTTTGGCTCCAACATGTCATTTAACTACTTTTGCCTTGAATTAGTCGATATTTGGTCCCGCTGATGTCCTGCTATTGGAATGTATAAAATAAATAGGATAAATCCTCTGGAAAGCCTCTTCTCGTTTCGGGTATGGTTTTGTTTTCGACAATATTATTATACGGTTCCTTGTTCTCTGGAAATATTGCCGACTTACGTCTGTTGCTGCGACACTGCACTCACATGCGATCCAGTTCAATTTACCATCTCTCCGTCTCCCCATATCTAAAATGT
Source organism: Sipha maydis (assembly GCA_034509805.1). Classification (NCBI taxonomy): domain Eukaryota; kingdom Metazoa; phylum Arthropoda; class Insecta; order Hemiptera; family Aphididae; genus Sipha; species Sipha maydis. Next base: position 56,954 of record JASXSY010002424.1, on the reverse strand, counting down.
AACAAAGGTTCACTATATTTTGTATTATACATATGGCGTTGAAAATGATCGTGTTAGTCTTTTCTACGTTGTACAAATCTTTGAAAATGAAAAATTACTTGTATAAAACATGTATGATAAAAGTCCGCAGTAATTCCCTATTGCTGCAGTTGATGTATGGGAGGAATATTATCCTTATTATATTAAACGAACGCTACTTGTATCAAAAGTACCGCGTATATATATATATATATATATATATTTATATATTATATATACTGTAAAATGCACTGTATTAAACAGGTATATATAACACCTATTATCATGGTCATTATTTACCGTGATCGATCGCCATTGCCATGTACACACTCTCCGTAATCAGGTCGATGATGTATAATCGAATTTAAGCCGTTGTGACGCATTGATAATATTGCTTATTAATCACGTGAACGAATAATCATCCCGTAACCTCACCCCGGAAACGCAAATACGTATTATATAACCGATGAGATGCTATAATCTAAGATGTTAAGAGTGCGGGTGGAGAGAAAATCGAAGTAATATTTCCGTTAAACTTTTAAAGTTCATCTTAAACCCAACGTAATTATAGCGAAGCACGTCGTGTGGCCAAGTGGAGTGAAATAAATCATCTGCGACACATATAACACATCGCCGTGTGTCGTACATATTTTCAGAAATTTGATTTATAATTTATAAATTATGTATAAATAAGTTAGGTGTACAAACTGATATAAAATTTAAAACTTTGAAGCAAACACCACTAACAATCAAGTTATGAATCATATTTTTAAAAGCGGATGCACAACAATGTGGAATCAATTCATCGTAATCTTATAATTTAGATTAATTACGCAATCGTAAACACAAAAATTATAAGTGATCAATATTAATATGTCAGCTAAATTCAATTTCAGACCATTATGGACTGTAGCTTATGCTGCACATGTTATCGATTTAACAACGTACACGATATAAAGTTGTGCATGGGATATATTTATTTGGCATTCGCTATTCAAAACTTAACGTGTCTCGTCCTTTTACGGGTTTCACCGTACCGCAGCGTTATAACGCGCTATAAACATTATACAGAAATGTGCGGCGGCTATTGCATCCGGAGTGCTTATTCAAGATTTCGGTTTGATTTTCAACAACAGTAAACAACATTTAAAGTGAAAATACAATACATTTAAAAAGCCAAAACCTTTTAACGGAACCGTAACGTTTGGAGGAGTTAGAGGGGGGAGAAAAAATAAAACGCCCAAGTGCAAATGGAAAGTATATAAACTCGTATGTATAATATATGCACTCTTTTCGAGGTGCATTAAAAACGTCTTGCTAAAATCAATACGCACATTTTAAAATATAGTATAGTTAGTTTCCGTCTGAACGTATGTTTTTTTAACACTCCGCGGCGGCTGCTACCCGTAAACGCGAAAGGTTTCCCAAACGCAACGGAAAAGGGCAAACGTAAACAACCGATAAGCGCGAAAACCATTACCGTTTCTACAACCCATTAGGGTTGTATACCAAGGGTACACCAAGGATTATGTTAAACGACGAGACATTTTTTTCTTTTTTATCAAAACGGATGTATTGAAACAATTTGTCTCGTTAAAAAGTGCCAGCTCTACATAAATTATCAAGAAATGTTACTTGCAATTTAAATATTATAGTTTACCGGCAAGTCCAACGGCCGAGCCAGAATCGTAAGACCGCGAAGCCCATGTTGTATAGAGAAAAATGTCAACGATTTCGAAATCGGTTCATTTTAAACTTAAGTTCACACATAACAAACATAACTTTTCCGACTAAAAAAAAAATGAAATATTAATAAATAAGCCCCCTTTAGTTTTTGATTTTTACATACACAATAGTATTGCGATCAAGAATCGCGGCCCTTCGCTAAATCACTTGCTTCCGACTTAATCCGACAATAATAGTTATCTCAAGAAATCAACACAAATTTTAAAATCGTAAACAAATGAATATTATTACTATCGTAGTATATTGTTATTGAAAGTTTAAAAAAAAGCCATTGGATTATGTTTGTAACATTCACAGAATAAACATATATTTCGATCGCTTAAGAGTGTGGGCTGTATAAGTACATCTTAAGGGGTAAGAAGCAATCTACACGGCTGTGCTACACTCGAAAAGATTTTCACCATTTCCACCCTACGATTATCACGATTACGCAAGGGATTATTATTGTAGCAGTATAATTACCGTTTTACGTGCAACCTATACATTATTATTCTTATAATAATCAATTATTCAATAGAAAATACGTATAAAACAAATAAAGTATATCCACGAGGAGGGAAATAAAAAAACGTCTACCCGACGAGTCTACAGTCACGATCGCTCAAATGTGCATGAATGGGTAAATGTGTATGTGTGTGTGTCGCGTATAAGTGTATATATAATAAGGACAAAGTGGTGGTGCAGTCGCGCGACGACGATTTTCATGATAGTGAGGGGAGGGGGAAGGTCTTATAGACTCTGTGCACCCATATCGCCGCGCGCTGGTATACCAGTTCGAACCAGACGTCCGCGTGTTCCAGTGGTCTGCTGGCATTCACGGCTATCCGTCAATTCGATAATTATTATAATATTTACACCGTGTGTGATTGTGTATGTGTGTGTATACGTTTTCGTGCGTATTTGCGATAATATATCACATATATTTCTCGTACGTGTAATACGTGCACATATATTACGCGAGTAAAATAGTATCCGCCCGCGTGTGATTTACGACCGTGCGCACTGCACTTGTCACTTCGCGGTAAAGCGAAAAATATATGTATTAATATTCAAACAAGTGCACCGTTCGCGGTATTGTTGTATTCATATTTTTTCCGTCCGTTTGTTTGTTTCGTCGTTCTAATAGCGGAATTATCGGTGTTTTGCAATCGATTTGTTTTCCTTTAGACTTCACTTCTGCTACTGCTCTTGCTGTTGCTGCTTCCGTCTACTATTACGCCAATCTCCATTACAATAACGCGACGCGAGTACTAGGCCGTTCTTCGGATGCTTAAATGAGAATACCGACGCTCACACATGGACAACGTACAGGTAAGCAACAGTCGTTTTATTGCTATATTGGGGTGGATTGCCATATGAAAAAGTGGGACATTTCCTTCGGTCTCTGCGAGGGCTTAACTTAATTTTAATTTTTAATTTTCTTTTTTGTGTAAAATTTTTTATTCTAAAAAGCAAATGGTATTGTAGGCTGCTTTGATTTATAATATATTTCCAGGGCCGATAAAACATCACCGGTCTTATGCCTTTGTGTTTGTTTCGTGATGATATCATAAAAATTATAACTTGTATGACGCCGTTACAATACGCTATCGTGTTTCCACGCGCTATGATCTATGATGATGTCTATATCGTAGGAATAATTTTACGCATCTAAGTACAATATAGAACAGTCGAGAAGAAAACGCCGTGTCCAAACAATCGAATTCTCTAAAAACAATCCGTTATTATTCCTAGTATTCGTATTGCGGGCGGCGTTTCTATTATGATTTAAATATTATCAGCCATTTTTATAGAGTTGATGCACTTAAATTCGAATCTATTTTAATATATTCGAGGATAAATTTTTCGTGTTGAGCTTCGTTTCAAAATCGGTTTTATAATAATTGATTTTGCACAATTATCTTAATAATTTTTATCGAAACACAGTGGTTTTGCTAAAATTATGATTGTGAAAATTGTGAATTTCACAAATTTTTAAAACATAAAAATTAATTCACCCACAACCATAATTATGTTGTTCAATTGGTTCTATATAATATATTTATATTTACGTGCATGTACACAACGTGTCCGATGTTCTTACAAATTTCAGAATCATTAACTGACACATATTAAACACTTACAATTCTTCAGTTAATTAACTTTGAGTATATAATTTGAAACACGATATAAATTAATTTATCTCAAAACTGTAGACCAGTACGTAATTACAATGTATACGCCGAACACGAATTAACTTTCGACTATAAGTACTCAATATTTACAAATACATTTAGTAGATTATCTATGATATATGTAGTATACTCAATACTTTTGAATTCACGTATTTTACTTTACTTTAGTTATTTAAATTCAAATTTCTAAGTAATATTTCGTATAACTTTCAAGTCTACTTTCAATCTTACGTTGTTTTATATTTTTTTATACTACTTTATGATTAGGATATTTATGATTTATAGGATTTTTTATGTTTTATACAAAATAAACATAAAAAATCCTATAAATCCTTCTCTTTTGACTTTCTTATACATAAAATCATAACCGACACGTGTTAATATTTTTTGTAACCAGACATTTCAGCAATACAAATTTCCTAAATAATTTATTCGATTACAAAAATAATTTAAAATATTTATTTTTTCAAATCCTGACTCGATATCAAATGCAATCGAGTGACTGACTATTGATTTTCAGAATAACGAAGATTATAATTTTATTTTATTTAACATACTTAAATAATTTGTCTATATGCAAATTTTGTATTAAATGTTAACTGATAAAAATATTTAGCTAAATGTAATCTTTAATTTTGTTCAGATAATGGCAGTAAAAAAAAAAAATTAATGAATTTTTAACGGATCATTGATGCATTACATCGCGCAATAATAATAAAAATAACGTATTATAATAGTGATTAAAATGGTATAATCAGTAATGCGTCATATTATATTTTTAAGCAATTAATTTAGTAGTATTTATTAATAAAAAATATCTAATGAAATCCACAAATGAATGCATTTTCTATTAAAATTCCCCCTGTCCGGATTTGAGTCTAAATTTGTATGCGCACAGTGTGTTTAATTCTTGTGTACGTCTCAAGAAACATTTTCGTTCGTTAGAAAAACATTATAAATGGAATGAAGAGTAAAAATATAGGTATAATGAATTATTTGATCTAGTTATTAATTAAATTCAGTTGTAGAAGCTTATAGTCGTATAATACTGCTAAGAAAATATTTCATATTATATGATATATACTTGTATAATTACAGTAATTCTATTATAAAAATGAATTAAGCAATGTTCGCATTGTATGGTCTATTATTCGAAAATGTTCGTCACAAAAATGTACGGGGTCAGTAAAATATTTAATTGAAAATCATTGCGAATACACCTGCATGTTATTTTACAATTATTTTTTTACTTCTTTGTCAATTCGTTTAATAGAATATTGTTGAAATTATACCAATGAAATATGTAATATTTGCTGCATATTCAATAATTGAACTGTCATTCAATGCGTTATCGCAAGTTTCGTTGGAAAAATAAATAATTGCTCGTTGGTTAGGATTAGATCGCAATCGGTAATTATTTTGTTCAACGGTAAAAACGATCATTTTAGATCTCTATGATAAATGTAAATATATTTTCAATAAATATTTATTTATTTTAATTTTTTTCAACACACAACAATATAATTTATTCGTCGCCTATTTTCGGTACATATTCTTACTTCTACCCGCGTACTGCACCTATACTTATGATTTTCATAGAATTTTTTGAAACTGGAAATTAATTCTAGATGACGGATATACCAAGAGGGTAAACAGGGGCATGTTTATGTATAGTATTATATATATATATATATATATTATACAGACTGACGGGTGTACTGGTATTTTTTTAATTTTTGTATTTAAAAACATTTGCATCCTAAGTAGATACACGCGAACGTTCGCGCGTGCAGAGATCACAGTAAAATCGTTTCAAAGTGTTGGCAGCGGTGACGTCGTCGAAAACGTCTTCGGACACCGCTGCCGGTTCCGGCCCAACAACGGAAGTGAGTTGTACCATTATAAATAAATTTGTAGCTGTAGTGGAATTTACAAATTTAAAAACTACAAGATGTTTCCGGAAAGGGTTTAGACGATGAGATAAAAAGTCACATAGTAATAATATACGGATAAAGAATTATAATTATAAGTATAATGTAAAAGCTAAAGAAAAAGAAGAATAATAATATACGGCAGCGTTACCAGATATTTTTTACATTCGCAAGAGCTTCGCATACTCCTTACTAATTAATTGTACAAAACTTTTATTTATTTTTCGCTCATTATTATCATCGTCAGGTAATATTTTATAGGACATGAACAGTTAAAGAAATTGTTTTATTTTTAATGAATTGTTTAAAGATTGATTTAATTTAAATTAATTTAAAACAATAATTTGCATATTTTTTAAAAGAAACTGTTTTAAGTAAATCAAATTCTACTTTTTTCCCGCCATAACCCGTTTTTTTCACGTGTCCCTTGACATGTGTAATTATCTCATACAACCCCTAAGGGTACACGGTGCTACAGATTGGGAAACGCGCTTATGTACGGGGTGAAAAGGCGCTCTCGTCAACAATCCGCTCGCCGCCGTCCGTAGAAACTTGAGGAACACGCACGAATATAATAATATATAATAATAATAATAATAATAATAATAATAATAATAATAATAATAATATCAATAATAATAATAATAATAATAATAATAATAATAATAATAATAATATTATATATTATAATAATACACACAAATACACTTACATATATATGTATATATACGTATATAAATAAAAATCTGTAATACGTATATCTTTACGGTGAACCGCCGCCGCCGGGCCGCGCGTCACGGTACAAATTATGTCCGGGGCCGAGGAGATACGCGTCCGTTGGGTATACGTATAATATATGTATAATATATATATACGTATCCGACCGGCCCCGCAAACACACAAACACACACACACACACACGTACACGTACACGTACACGTACACGTACACATACACATACATATACGCCGCTGTCAACCGGTTTTCGGGCCAGAGGCAACGCGCTCAGGATCAAAAGCGCCGCCACTGCCGACACACACATACGCACGCACACGCATAAGATAACAGATTTATCCGACGCGCCAACGCCGTACAAACGCCGCCGCCGCCGCCACCGACGCTCTTCTTCCTTTTTACTACATATTATATATTATCATTATTATTATTGTATTTACGTACGTGTTTATACTTCCACTGTATATTGTATACGTGTATTACATGTGTACTTCAGTCTCCGCGATCCGCACTAGAAAGTTGAAAAATCATTCAACCCCGTTCGTCGCGGCTACCGCTCACTGATTACTGAAAATGGTAAAAAAAAAAAAAAAAATAATAATTTCAATAACAATCAGTATTTTTCGTTTCGGAACATATTATATCATCCTTTCCCCTCGTGATCACCTACCGTGTGAGGGTCACTTACTTCTTTTCACAGTATAACATTATTATCTTGTACGAATATTATTTTATGATCACAAACTTGTCCGGTCCGCCATTCCACGTTCTCGCCATAACACTCTTGTAATCATATTATAACCGTATGATTTAATCAAATTTATTTAAAACATCCTTATAACACGTTAAAAGTTCAACATCGAACTTCTACATAAATACAAGTACCTACAATATTTTACTTACTACGACGTACGTCCTACGTATTTATTCTTACTGTATAAAGTAAGGAGGAGGAAAGGAAAATTTTCTTTAAGTTATACGATGACGTTTTTGTATTAATTTTTCTAGGAACAACTATATTCCAATTATTATCCCTAACTTTAAATTTCACTTAGCGTTGAAAGTGCATTAACTTTGGCTCACTATGTATCATAAAGCGGTTTAAAGTTCGAAACAATTCTTAACTGATTGCGATCGCGAGTATTTGCAACCATAAACGTGTTCGATTTTACACCACGACGTTCGCTCGTGATCGTTTTACGACTACTATGATTAATCATAGCTTTCCAGTGTATACTGAAAGTGACGTCTGTATTACGACAAAGTAGTCGGAACCGGTGTGTGCCCGGTTCAAGATGACCTAATAACAACGTGTACCTATGGATATTTATGCACGTACAAATTCCAAAAGTACTCGCCGAGCGTGATGCACGACGATGTGCGATCCGATCGAAACCGCAATAATTACCAGACCGCGCGTTTATTGCACAGTATTGCGCACTCTCGGATGATAGGATAATGTTTATAAAAAAAAAAAAAAACTGTTGTCATTTCTTCTTTTTCCCATACCGTTCGCCATCGCCGTTCGAGCAAGGGGAACAGTTGCCGCCGCCGCCTAGACGACTACGAGTGGTGCAGATAAATGCGCGCAGCGCACCCGCCGTTGCAGACGCGCAAAGCTCGCGCGCAACGATGATGAAAACGACAAACGCTTTTCGTCCATCCAATGCGCAATGACGATGAGACCAGCACGGGTCATGCGTGTTCTGCCGCGCAAACGATATGATGCGTGCTGCCGTCCAGTAGATACACTTTTGAAACGGATCGCGCGCAGTAATAGCAGCGCAGTACGATCCCGACTCTACACCCGTGTCCCCGGACCAGCGAAATGCGTAATCGTTATCGCACCGCGTGGTAGGACGCGTTTACCTCGGTTTTCACGTACGCGTATGCCGTACGGTTACGCTTGATCGCACGCACCCATGTGCTTACGTGCGCGTAACAAGACAGCATGCCGTGCGGATTCGTTGGTCGGTGTTTTGAGTGGGGTAGGGGAGGGGCGTGTCGCGAGCTCCTCTATTAGCGCATCCTCGTCCGCGGGGTTAGCGGGATATCTAAATTTCGTTTGATGTGAGCCAACACCGCCGCCGCCGTTGTTCGACCGACCGGCTGCTGCTGCTGCTGCTGTGTGCACGCGGTTCGAACACACATACGACAACGATGCTGTTCGGAGCTATATCGCGTTTCCATAATGCCTTGCACAGGTTCTCCGTCATGTATATGGATCGTTGACAAATTGTAACGAGAAAGAAGAAAAATATATTTTCAATTCGTTCGACGACTTTCCGCATTCGGACGGGGTCCCACGCATCTCGTTAACAACACACGAATGATGTGTGTGCCTTTAAACATTATTCCTGACGCGTATACTATTTCTAGTTTACTTGCATGACATTTCAAAGACCCTACGGTGTATGTGTGTCTACACATGTGATAGTAATTTCGGACATTATGATAATATATTGTTATTATTATTATTATTATTATTATTACGACTTTCCAGATGTGCGTGCGCCCTTGTGAATCAATAGATCGGAACACAATGAAAGACGATTTTTCTTTCTTCTATTTATTTCGTGACTGTTTATTATACCGCGATATATCATGTATTATATACCACACTCTACTATGATTACGAGAGAGGACGAAAGAGAAAAAAATACGTTTTTTGTTTTAATTTTATTTATATTTTAATTTTGTTTTCGTCTACATGATCCCCCCCCCCCCCCCATTGTATTACCTCCCTCGGAGAAAACGATTAAGAATAACATCATTCATTAATACACCAGAAGAAAGTATAATATTATTGTATTATATTATAATATTATGTATACACGCGTGGTTGTAATGTCGACGGTGCGGAGAGTGAACGTTAAGTGATCATCGGCCGGATGTTGGCGGCAAAATGAGTGTATATAATGAACGTGGTACATGTGTGAAACCGCCGCCGCCAATAATTAATTATTATTATTATTATTGTTGTTGTTGTTATCGGATATACGTACTAAGTAATAATAATAATAATATTATACACGCGTTTATATTTATACATACCTGTGGCTAGAGGGGAGGGGTCAACTTTTCATAATTGGAGTAATTATCAGTGGCGGTAGAATATAAAAGAAATATTGTATTATATTATTAATCTCGTTCGGCCGACGAGACTAATATTGCCGCTCGCGTATATATATACATATATAATAAACATTAGATATATAAGTGTATTAGGTACCTACTTATACTTGCCCGTACGACTTTATACGAGCAGCGTATCCGTATAGTTTTTAATAATGTGTTATACGCACACTCGTATAATAATTACGACGGAGAGTATATTTTCCAATCGTTTATTATTATTATTTCATACCGCAATATCTCGTCAAAATGCACAAGGGTTGGATCCAGCATTTTCTATTCACGGTCATCATCTTCAAACATTATCCTTGCTCCCCAAACTGTGCGTAAGAAAATTACTCTACATTTTGTCTTAAAAATTATTAACACTTTCCAATCTCTTTAATCGTCTCATATTCTAGTATTAAAAACGGTCGATTTTAAATTTCAATAACACGATAATCGTGTAGTTTTTGTGTAAGCCTTATCATTGTCATCAAACTGGACTAGTTGGCCCGGACTGTAGTTTCGTTTTTTTAGAATATTTTATTCGACATTTTAATTGAAACGTGCTTAAAAATTATAACAATATTTTTAAAACGAAAGCAAATAGATCACTTGTGTTTTCACGAAAAAAAATGCATCGATTGTACTGACGTACACTGACTTCCAACTACTGGTATAGAATTATACACGAAATCGTCTTTAAAATGCTAATTTGAAAATATGTACAATAGTTCTAGATATGGGTTTTCCGTACGCAGCAATCGTTTTACCTAATTATTTTAATTTCAAGTCCATATCAGCTGTACTGTTATGACAAGTTTCTATCAAAGATAATTTTTCTCCTTACTCACCGTTTCCTGGGAGGAAAGAAATCAATCTCGAACCCGCGAAGCCTACACGAGACAACTGTGTCGTAAACGTCATCGTAAAAATTGCGGTTTTGATAAATCATTACAATAACGAAAATTCAACGCTATATATATATCAATAAATATATATGAAGACCGAGATGGATTTGCTATAAATATTTCCGCACCACACGCCGGCGCCACGTGGACACGTATCCGTTACGCAACGCGGGCATCGTTTTCAGACGTAAATATATAATCCATTTATCGACATAAGTAATTTATGTATCACTTTAGTTTTCCTCGGAGATTAAAAATAATAATCAAAGTAATTTATAAATTTTAACATGATTTAACAGTGCATACCGCGGTAACGAATACCAGGTAATCCGTCTATAGTAATTAAATATCAAACAATGCTTATAAGTGCCATCATTAACTGTCGTTCAATAGTGTATACTATATATTATATTAAACGTTTGCGTAAGTGACTTCTAATGAATTGCCTTTAAAATTATATTTCTTATAAAAATTCGTTTTTTGTTCTTATTGTTTCAAAACGTATATTATGAATATGATTGATGCGTTTTTTTAATCCGCAACGAACTAATAATATTATAATATCAAAACCAATATATGCATATCATTAAAAAACATACATTTAAAGCATATTGTAGCCGTTTATATAACCAAAGAATTCAGCATTATAAAGAAAAGTGAAAACGTTTCGTACGGGTGTATTTCATGCATCGGATTCGAACGTCTAATCCGAAAGAAGCAAATCATATTGACTTATAACACAAAACATATTGTATTATAGAATGTTGTATTCTGCTATACATCTCAATGCTTTTTAAGAAACTTAATTTTCCAGCCATCGCAGATCATTGGGCTTAGGTTGTACGTTGTGTTACTCTATACTCATCAAAATCGATTATTTGTACGCATATTAATTTTACGTGTAATTAATAACGTAATAAAATATACAATTCATGTGCTATATCATTATTACATGGTCCTTATGAGCAGAGTGCTCCTGCAGAGCCTCTAGTGTATATACATAACGACTCCAATTAGGATTTCGATGTACTCCTCAATGATTGCTACTTCATTATTTCATAACAAAATAGACCGATGATCAAAATATTTGAATAAATCACATTCAATGGCCGCCAAGTTTACGCGCACGCATAATATAATATATGCAAACGAGCAATAAACGTATATATCTAATAAAGATAAGGTTACTAGTAAACCATATACTTAATCGGGGGAAAACTGGTGTGGTGACATCAGCGACTTCGGTGACAGAGCTGTGTTAAGTATAGTAATAATAATAGTATTACCTACCTATACCTACAACCTACAATAATGTTTTTTTTATTTTTTTTTACCTTTTGATTGATGACCGATCGTAGCCATCATCGTCGAAGCTGATACTAAGAGAGACTTAGATACTTTCCGAGAGAAACGGAAAGTGTCTATAGCGGCGCTCGTACACACACACATGTATATTTATATACACTGCAGCGGCGGGAGTATAAACGAACCGGCTGTGCCTGTAAGGACTTTTGTCTCGAGTTTTTTTATTTATTTATTTTTTTTACATTTTTTCGCCTTGTCGGCAAACGCTTACACGCGTATATACGCTGCAGTGTGCAGGTGTATTATATTCAGGCGAGTAGGCTCATGCACGTGTAAATTCTATACAATAAGATGTAACGATATTTTGATTCTATCGTACCGACGTTTCCGTCGCCGCAGAAGTCTTCGCCAACGGGATCCGAAACGATACGCGCAATCGTCACCGAGAAACCGAATTTTCTCAACGGTTAGTATGCAACTTCCGGAAAAATTTAATGAGAAACGACATAAGCCGTGAGAGTATAATTTATTATAATACTTTATACAGATTTCGCGAACTAATAACAGCGCAGTCGTCTGTTTCTATTAGTACGCAGTTGATATCGCAATGCTGGGCTATAAGTTAATGACATTTATTTTAAGTTCATAATTTTATTGTTAATTAAGTTGACGATTTAAGTTAATAAAATTGTACCAAGTATCTATTAGGTTGATAATCAAACATTACATTTACTTCAATTAGTTTTGTTTTTAAACAACCGAAGTTAATACTTACATGACATTTTTTATACTACAATGCAACAATTGAAAACGAATCTTATAATCTTATACTTAATAAGTACTTGACTTGATTTGACGACAATGAGTTCTACAGTTGAAGTTTTAGTACGTCGGTGAATTAGTTATTAAACATTAAATGTCGGTAATACATCGTTTTTATCACATAAAACCATACGAAACTTTTGGTAGTGGATGACCAAGGACCTTCATATCGCGCTCCGTGAAGCAGCTCACCTAATATTCGTAACTAATGCGGAAATGAACAGTTTTGATGTTGAATATCCGTAGTATTTTACGTGATACGAAATAAGTTATTTTGGTCAAGTAGTCTGAACGTGAGCTCTGTTCACGCTCAATCGACGTTGACTCAAAACAAAATAGCCGCGTTACAATGATATCTTTAGTTTACCACTGCAGCAGGCGTACTGAAGTTCATCAAAATTAGTAGAAAACTAACACCGCCCATTTACCAATCATTGAAAATGTTTTAAGCTTTTCGTTTAAATAAAAAACAAATTACTTTGCCCATTACAATATTAGTATTAAAAAGCATTGTAAAAAAATGTATTAAATATGTATTGACCACTCGCCCCCAAAAAAAATTAATTGTGACAAACACCTTGATACTTCGTTTACACACATGTTGTAATACATTTTTGTTACATTTCGTTATCACCGACAGACAAATAATGGTGTATATTAATAATAGTGTAATCGGTAAAAACACGTTATAAATCGCGATATGCATAACCACGTGGTACCTTTGTATAACCGTAGTCTGTACGTCGGTTCTCCGGAACAGTTATCGCGCCCCCGTGTACGTGCATGATAATAATATGTATTCAATTCGTCCTGAACGAGTTATTATAATATTAAATTATCCGAGAGTCGATCGTGATCGAAATGTGTTCGTGTGACCGCGTTTAAATAAGGTAGTTCCTCAGCGGCGGTCACTTTGATGTGTGTTCGCAATGCCTTCTTGAAATGTTTTTTTTCAAATTCGTTTGACGGTCAGCGTTCCGATAATACACGTTACACACACACACACGCACACACACACACACACACACACACACACACACACACACACACACACACACACTAATATATTTATATATAATATATACGGTATACGCATGTACATTGCAACAGACCCAATAAGGACACGCATCGTGCGCGCACTCCAGAACCGATCGTTAACAACAATAATAATAGTAATAATAATAATCGTTTCTGGTCAGTCGAGCGAACGAGGGTCGCCTTTGCGCGTGCCGGATCTCGCGTCCTCCTGTTACATGTGTATAATATAATCGCTGGATTCTGGCCGCACATTCCGACGGATTATTTCGTAGTATTTCGCGTTTGGCCCGCGTCTATCGCACACGCCAGTCCACATTCGCGCGCGTGCGCTCACAAACACACACACACATGCGTACACGAGATGTTATCGAGAAAAATATTCGACATTGAAACATCAACAGGTTACGGGCCTCTTTCTAGTTTCCACCTGATCTCTCTCTATCTCTCTCCCATGTGACAATTTTTTTTTTTAATGAACATATTTTAAACATCACAATAATATAATACTCGTGGTCGTCGTGTAAAATGAATCGGAAAGAGCGAGAAAGCAAAACGTACTATTTGAAATACACAACGAGATCGCACGTGTCACATATTATGCGTACGCCAAGAGTGTATTAATAAGGATTCGTTTGGCGTGGAGTACATCCTGATTTTCTTCGCATTTAAATTTTATCGTTAATAAAAATTCTCGATCTTCGACATCCCGCTAATGTGTTTGACCATAATTATACGAACAACATAATTTCTTTTAAAAATAATTTAAATACCTTTACCAGTATTAGTCAAGTAAATTTAGTCCATCCGAACCATAATTAAATCGATGAATTCGAATTACATCAAGCACGTATTGGAAACTTTCTATTCATTCTTATTGGCTTATGATATCAAAAGTTGATTTTAGTACCCATATATATCCTTAAATACATGTTAAGTTACAAATTTTATACATTATTGTACTTTATAATTTACTCAGAATTGCTTATATTAACAATAAAATTAATACTTTTCTAACATTAACCTAAAGACCGGTCTCCGAAATTGAATTATTTATAACTGAACTCCACGCATAATGCGTATGAAATTTTTCATTCTCATTCTCCGCCAACAGCAAAAAACATATTGTCACGACACTCTAGAAGAAAATTATTGCAAATTAACATGACATCGAAATAATTCAATAAGGAACTGAAATGTAATGGTGGTAAGATTTACTAGGGTTAACATGATTGGGAAATTTTTCCAGAACCCTACATATTCTAGCTATGGAACTGCTGCAGAGGTTATCCTCTATGGGCGTCCCTGCAGTATTCGTGTCGGTATAGTGAAACGTGTTTTATATGACAATAATGTAAGACACTGAGAATTGGAAAATTTTGGAGAATTTTATTATTTACCAGTCCCTAAAACTTCAACTTTTCGTTTATTATTTCAGTCTATTATCGATTTTGATAATAAATTTGCGGGAAATTATCTAACATACTTTCACAACGAATTTTTGTTTGAGATTTTCTCCATTCCTTATTCATTCCAATCCTGGTTTAGATTTATGTACACTTTAAAAAAATTGTGTATTAATCTATTAATTCATTTTTTATCTTTAAAGCTTTTCGTCCAGAAATAAAATCGATATTCAGAAATTGAATTGTATGTATTTATATACATTGTATAATTACATTTTATAGACGAGAAGACCCTTCTATTTTCTTGTTGAACTCGAGAAAGCTCGAAACTTTAATTCGCTACGACTCAGATTGGGTGTTCAGTTAAAGATATACGTATGTGTGGTTGTAATAATATAAATTGTTTAAGAAAGTGGCTTTTTACTAATAAGAACCTTTACAACTTAGAATCTCGTACCATTTTCCTACTACGACAAACATATGCTGTACTGGAAATGTCCTAAACATTTTGGCTTTCATGATATGGGACTTAAAATTTGAATTGATTAATAAAAAACCCAATATTCTTGCGAGATTTAATGTGGCCAACCACCACGTGGTCGATTTCATTTGTGCGTAACCAGTGGCGGATTTGAGGGGTCGAGAAAGACAAAAGGTTCCTCCCACAATATCATCAATACTCTTCGAGTTGTATCGATAATCACTATCACGTATCTAAATCGTTTTTGGAAAAATAGGATATGTGTCTTTGAGTATGGTTGTGTGGTAATGTGTCGGACATAACGACTGTTTTTCACTAGTCCCTTCCTCGGTGTCGTTATAGACGCGGTTTCTTTACCCGTGGTATTGTACTCGTATTGTACACGCACAGTGCGATCCCGCGTGCAGTGGTCGGCAAAAGGATTCGAGGATTATTATTATTTACGAACGTTGAAAATCGTTCTGGCAGCGGAGTGATGTAGTATACGCGCACGCACACCCGCGTGCGATCGCACTTAAGCGTAGGTACATGCGCGTAGTATACGTGTGTGCGTGTGGAGAGCACAGCTGTCAGGCGGTGAAACATCAAAGGCGCTCGGCGACCCCTGCGGGCCCGTTCGTATTCTGTTTACATAGGCGGCACACATTCAAAGGCGGCAAACCAATTGTGATTTTGCACGTCCGAAAGGAGCCGCCAACGGTGTACACATATTTATTGTTCTTTTTACGCATAGTATATATATGAATGACGATCATATTAACCATTATTTTTCTCTCTTTCTCTACGTCATCATTTTTTTTTTCTACGCTCTTTTTCCTATCGCACGCACAATAATAGGATTTTCTTCTCGTATATGTAATATATACGTATTAATAGGTATCACGACCTATTCTTTTGTATGCACATAGTACAATGTAATATAATATACCATTTACACGCATATATATGTGGCACTACGGTCGTCATCGCCGTCGTCATTGAAACCGTTCTCGTCATATCGCCTGCCGATCAAGAACCGATAGTTACGAATATAATCGCGCGCGGTACTACAAGTATATAAGTGTCCGGTAGAAAAATACAAGTTGAAAAAGTTTTATTTTTGTGCAGGAAAAATTATATCACGTTCCTATATTCATTATCGTCATGTATAACGATCTCGTTATCAGAACGGAAAATCGACGCGAATCCGATCTCCTGCAGGAGTGAATTCCGGGTTCACGCGTGAGCATCAGTTTCCTTCAATGCGATTTACTTTTTTTGTAAAAATAAAAATAATCTCTATTTTCAACTCTTGAGTGTCATTTTAGTGAGTGATTACCATGATACTCATATGTAGTTAATTATCAGAAACACTATACCAGGGTTCGCCAACTAGTCAATGGCAATTGATTAGTCAATTTTTCTAGAAATATAGGTCGATCATAATAAAAAGTTAGAAAACTAATTCAAATTCACATTAATAAATTAATTTTTTTTTTACTTTTCTTGTGATAAACAATAAATAATAATAAAACATTTTTTTTTGCTCA
Source organism: Sipha maydis (assembly GCA_034509805.1). Lineage (NCBI taxonomy): Eukaryota > Metazoa > Arthropoda > Insecta > Hemiptera > Aphididae > Sipha > Sipha maydis. The sequence continues at coordinate 39,744 of JASXSY010002424.1, read as the reverse complement.
TCAAACCAATCTCCTGAAATCATCAAAATTCAAAGCAAATATTTGTAACATAGCATTTATTATAATGTAAAAAAATTCTTGGCAAATTAATATATACATCAAGTCTCGTAATGACGTTTAACATAAAAAAAACATTAAAAAACAGTTACATCTGATGGTAAATCAAACAAACTGTCAAGGCCTCTAATTGGTCCAGTTAATTATCCGATCATCTGTTTTAAAATTCAACTGTTCTTCTCTCATCCATAATCAAATTAAAAAAAAAAGAAAAAACACTCGAAACAAAAAAAAAATATATAAAACGAAATAAGTAATAACGCAATACAACAGGAATCAAGTCAACGGGGGTCGGCGATAATTGATGAACTGGCGTAGACGTGTAATCGGCACGTTCCGCAAACGATCAACCATTCGTACTTAAAGATTTAAGCGATAAGACATGCTTGGCAACTACGAGCAGTGTAATATTTGCATTCGACGGTAAAAACCAATGTGTTCCAACATCAATTTTCACTTATTTTCCGTGTCCGCGGGCCGGATGAAATTTGGTGACCGGCTGGTATAGGTCCGGATTTAAGGAAAGACAACCGGCACGAAATTCGATTTTCCCTTTTCTATGTGCGAGTGGTGCGAGATTATTACTTATTATTATTCAATATTCATAATTAAAATTTTACATATTATACACATATTTATATATGTCAAACACTAATAAAAGAAAAAAATCTACTTTAAAAAAAATTGTTCATTTTATTTAGAGAATAATTTGGCGCCAAGGGGCCCCCACTCCTTTGTTACCCCGAAGCCTCCACACCTCTAAATCCAGCCCTGGGCTTGACCTACCTTGACTAGACGAATCGAAGTTATTCGCTATCCACGCCGCGTCATTGTCCCGAATCGATCATTTGATCGTTCAGTAATACAGATATACTCGTATCTATATAGACGAATAATGAGCGTTTTTTCTCATTTTCTTCCTCGGCCATTTGTAGAACATTTTTATTTCGTAGTTGATTTATGGTGAAAATGTCACGCTGCAGTGGTTTCAATCATTAAAAGCTTTAAGTGTCGCCCAACCATCACCTGGTTTCACCGAAAGCGTATGAAAAACGAATTTTTAATATTTACTAAACAGTATATTACATGCGGTACCCGCGGAGACTGCACATATATTTAACATTTCTCGTTACGCCGCAATGTTTATACACCGTATATTTATTACGCATGTATTATTCGTAATATTCTACATTATTTATCTACAACTGTTGTGCTGCAGGGGTGTCGCTACTGCGTATATAGTGTTCGGGGTGATTTTTTACGAATCACACTTTTTAATATTTTTTCGTTTCTCTCGTAATTCCCCTGAGTATTCTCGATATGTATAACCGTTTAAACAATAATAAATATTGTAACGTAACGCGCACAAATATTTCATTCATATTTATATTATATATTGTTTTATTATTTACGCCTATTTATACTTGGAGTAGCAATAAAATACGAGAGAGAAAGAGAAGAAAAAAGAGATTTAAAAATAAATACTTGGTACTTGTTTATACACTCTCGAAATGTTATATCCTTTTTAACGTCAAGTAAATTAATATTAAAAATAATAGACACTACAATATAGCTTAGTTTCTAAATATTATTCAGGTTGCGCATGTATCACACTTGTATTCATATTTCCTACGTAAATATAGAGAATTATATACATTTTTTTTTTATAAACATACTGTTTATTGTATAATTTATATGTACGAATAAATTCCCTCTCGAGTAAAAATAAACTATAATATCATTTGCTCACTTGTGCACGTCTTAGCTCTTACAGCATACATAATATGTATAAACACATGATGTGCGTGTGCGTGTATGCGTATCGTGTTAACTCGATAATTTGTAGTTGGGTTAACAATTTTTTATCATTTTCGTTCCACGCAAAGTGTGTTTTATTTTCTCTTTTTTCTGTTATACGGTTAAGCTTGTGTCGGAAATCGTTAAAATGCGTGTTATCTCTGCTCATTAGTTATTCACGCGGAGACAAAAAGAAAACGCGACACGAGACGCTCGGTTTCATAGAGATGCGCTTGCAATCCGGGGAATATTCTCGCGTTTGAAAATTGCAAATCGATAATGGACTGAAACTGTATCCGAGAACGTTGCACAGTAAACGGTTTCGAAGTATATACCATTGATTTTAAAATGAACATTTCCTTTGTATATATATACGAATAACCTACCTGTTCTGTACATTATGTTATTGCCTTGCCTTTTCGCCCGTTCGATCTCATAATGTAGCGTATTATATAAAAACCGTCGTAAAATGATTCCACTGCAGATCTCTCCACGCGCACATAATAATGTATACATATGTGTCTACATATATTTATATATATTACGTTTCTGATAGATATTAACACCCTTATATTATATATTATATTTGTATGTATCGGCATTTCTTTCATCCTTTTTACGACCTTCCGGCGGTGAGTATATATACATATATATATATATATATATATATATATATATATATATATATATATATATATATATATATATATATATATATGTATACACGCATTATAAGCCGTGAAAGAGTGTATATTACGTAGCGGCGGGGAAAAAGGATAAAATCATAATATCTAGTTGACGGGTGCACCATTGCGATCCTAAACATAGTGACCCTATACAATTTATTGAACCACATTTTTTGCAGGACGCTCAGACGCACCGCGCGCATGCCTTTGACGGACGTGCGTCGGAACGAACAGCACATGAAGAATTTTGTAATATTCTTGTTAAACGTTACGTTAAAGCCAACATTTACGGAGAAAACACACACACACACACTCACACATATATTTGTGCGTATTTGTAGTATAAAAACTGGTATTATACGCGTTTTACAATAGCCGCGTGCGTCCACGTGTGCGTTTTCGTCGTGAAAACCGATTTATGCAGCAGCTGAATGTTGATTGGGAAACGTTCACTTTTTCGGAAATATTATGAACATTCGCGGTTTTGAAAAAGAACCACTGTTGTCCATTGTTGTTATTATTTCGTTGCAATCTGCATAAGGAATGTTATTTTTCTCACCGTCGCGTCTGTTTTCAATAGGTAATAATGCCGCGGAATCACACGACCGCGAGTAATTATTATAATACTAGTTAAAGGACAGCAGCAGCTGTTTTGCCAAACGTTTTTTTGAGATGATTATAAACAAACGGGACGTGTACCACGGTCATAATATATGTATATACATACGGTTTAATGGGTAAAAAGTTATTTATTATTTTCTTTCGATTTTCAAAAAATGTCGGCTCGTTCCGCCAAACCAAAATTGTTTTTCCTCTTTTTTTTGTCCCTCAATATGCGCGCGCGTATATATTATAATGCTGCTTTATTACTTTTCTTTCAATTCTCTCGCACTCCTTATTATTATTGTTATTATAGGCAAGTAGTAATATGTATCTATATTAACTGGTCCTTAACAACAGCTCGCGTCCGACCCAAGCCTGTTATATTATTCCGTAAAATATATCCATGAATGTGCTCATAATGACTTTGGCGGCAAAACGAGCATTATACACGTTTCGATTATTATTATTATTATTATCATTATTTACGTGTAGAACTCGGATAGTTCGCCACCGTGCGTACATAAGGCGTGTGTTGTAGGTATATACACCGCGATGTAGAAGGAATACCTATATACATATACGGCAGACAAATAATATGCGGCGGCATACACGACGGTGGGCGTTACCTCGGCCAGTCCTGTTTGGTACCCAATTAGCCGCTAAATTACGATCTCCCTAGTCTGCTACTGGATTTAACACGACACACAATGTACCGGGAGCGCTTAAAAATCGAATGGTTTTTTTCCTTCTTTTTTTTTCTTCTTTTCTTTCCTTTTCTTTTCTTCTACGCGCACTGATCCATCTTCCTTCATCCCGCTTCCACCTAGCCACCGTCTCGCGGTGGTATTCTCTGTTCCTACCTACCTAATTCGTTCGGAATCGGTTGTAAATTACACCCTTTGAAGTATCCGCCGCCGCGCGTACGTGTGCATGGTATAGTATATTACAACGACCATTTCGGGTTTCCACGCGCAGCACCAGCAGCGGTTTACCGCGACGAGATTAGTAATTTTATGTATTTTGTGTCTTTTCGTTTATTTTTATTTTTTTTCGAATTCCACCAAAACCGAAACACAACGTTTTTAAATAAGTTTTCGGTATCGCTCGCTAAATTGTATACTACTTACCAGGGACTAACTCATCAGGAACATACAATATTATACAAGTATAACATTTATACGTGTCGTTTCTGCAGTGATTACGCACTAGATAAACGTTTGACGTTAATGGATTATGAAATAAAATAAAAAACGCCAATTTCAGGAGCTGTCGATATTAACACATATAACCCCTAATTATAAGGGGAGAAATGTGAAATGGTTCGAAACTAGTTAATGTTAAAAGTTAATAGGATTTACAACATAATGGAATTTCTAAAAGAAAATGTTTAGTGTCAAGTTTCAAAGAATATTATACTCTACTCCGCATATTCACATATGTGTACGCATTTGAATAGATATATAGAATCTGTTTCTGCACTACGTATTGTAAGAAACGTATTATTGTTTACGCGAATAGTATAACGTTCGAACAGATTTTCAAGGAATGTCTTAAATATAATATACTTGGAACTTATACTTTGTTGTACGCGTGAAAACGAAATGCGAAACGCAATCTGTGTAATGATCATTTATTTCTGAAAAAATGGCCGTGTATATTATATCGTATATGCTTTGAAGTAAAATACTATGCAGAAAATAGCAATATACGTAAAAATTCAAAAAATTTTCTGTAAGCGATAATCTTACAGAAGCAATAACACCAAACACAGTTACGTATAATGTTTTCTTATAATATAGTGTTATTCAAACTATAAGGCTTTTGGCTTCAACTTTAGTGATCTTCCAGAATATGTTTGGAAAATTAATCAAAATTAAAATTAAATAAAAACGATGATGGTCGTCGTGTTACTCCATCGTTAGCGAAATACTGTTTATACTCTTGACGGAGTGTTTCTAGAGAGTAAAACATTTTTACAAAATCCTTGTGTCCCGCAGAATAAAAAGTTTCAGAAAACCTTGGCGCTTTGGATTATGCAAACTACATTTCGAATCTAAATGTTTAAAAGAAATGTATGAGTGGATAGAAATCGAGTGGATAAGTAAAGTGCATTGTGATTAATTGAGAAAAGAGGAGGAAATTAAGTATCACACGTGAGAATGACAACGACGGGTCGCGACCGTTTAATTCTCTATTGCTACTTTGGATTCCATCATCGACGGTTAACTTGAAAATTATTTAACAAAACGGGCGAGAGTTCAAAACGGTAATTTTTTTGCTTCAAGAATAACAGGAATGATTTGGAAAAATTCGAAAAATCGTGATATCAATTTATAAAAATACGCTATTTGACGTATATTGATATTCTCGATGCGATTGCATTTCTATATTAGAAATTTAAAAAAATTCGAAGTACCAACATTCGACTAATAGAAAAACAGCTGTAGGTATTATACTGATTGCTTAAGTTCATGAACTGCCAGTATAAATCTATTCGTCTTACGTAAACCGAAAATATAAATATATAGATCTCCTATACATATGAAATAATATTTTCGTTTGACACTTATCTAACCAACTGGGCTAATTCTGTAGTGATTAAAAAGGACGTTAAACCTGCGTGTGTTTTTTAAATACTAAACATATCTTACCTACGTACGATTAGCTAACGAGCATTTAGTAAAATCAATTTTATGTTGTAATGTTAAATATTTAAGTGATCAAACTTAAAGGGAAGAAAATCATCGGTGTTTTTGTGATGGTTTTTTACAATATCTTAATATTGAAACAAATAATGAGTATTTCACATGACGAAATTTAAAATCACTCCAAACTCACTTAGAAATTAACATATCTTAAATAAACCGACATACAAACATGGATTACGTTATTAGATTATATAGATTTAATATCATGTCTGTTTACTCTAATATTAAATCTAACAATACGAAATGTGTTTTACTGAGCGCAGATTTGCCATATCGTACGTTTTTCAAACGAAGACAACACATTTGAGCGTGACGTGCTCTTTACGACACAATGAAATATGTTGTCGAACATCAATGTCTTGATTTATTTCTGTGAAACTCCGGCTACACTCAATAGCGGATTTTTCGACAAACTTCTTTTCCGTTTCCCATGATATTTAACATATCTCACATAGATACTTAACGAAAATCGAATGCAAAAAAAACAAGGCGCACGATTGTTACAATATAGTAACATACGGTTAAGACTCGTTAACAACCTATATACACACGCATGTGTATCTGAGTACACATACACCGTATTATTATACTTGCGGTCACCGCCGTTACGCCTCATATACATTATATATCGCTATATTGTATACAATTAAGACGACTGTATACCACATACACACACACTTATATGACTCGTGTATTTAATGCGTATTGAGCGTTATTAAAAAATAAATAATAAATTACTAAATAAACGTTATTATGTATGGTTTTTAAATTATATTTTTATTTCCTTTTTGCTCGATACCATGACATTAACGATCGTCGGTCACTGCAGGCAAAGATCTATACGGTGACATTGCACGCGCTTTTATTATATTATTATGTTTGTGAGCACGTTTTTCACTCGTACCGCCGTCGCCGGCAGCGTTGGACAAATTACGCGCGCGCGCGCGCGAGTGACCGTTGATGACGGAAAATGAGGACACGATGACAAATTCAAAACAGAAAAAAAAAATAACACGAAATCCATTTGTGCAAAACAAGTCGACTACCGCATCGTCGCGTTCGCTTGCACTGCGAAGAATGTACGTGCGAACGGTAACTGCAACTCGCATGTTTAGGGCCATAGGAGTAACGATCGTAGATACTTTTGAAAAATTCCATTTCGCGGTAAAGGAAAGATGAAGCTACTCGTTTTTTCTAGTTAGCCAACTCGAACTTACAGTATCTACCACAGTGGTCTCTTGATAAATGTAAAAGACTAACCTAGTATAACCCGTCATTTCATAGGCACAAATAATGATGAATTTTGTACATTTTATCGCATTGAAACTGTGAACAACGGTGAAAAAATGTAACTTTATAGAAAAATTTAGTATGTTGAAAGAATTACAATTAAAAAATGTATCTCTAGCTAGAGGTAATCGAAAAATCATGTAAAATATAATGTCGGCCTATTAGAAATTTTGTTTTAGAAGAATGTTGAGAAAGCGGCGTCATTCAAATACCTCTATTCGCACTTATATGACCCGCTAGTTATGAATCGTGACATTTCCGGAGGGTACAAATGGTTTTCACGTCTCTAATATACCATATGTTTGATAGATTTATAAAGGACAACGATTATGGGGGGGGAGACTGCCAAGTTCGTAGAAGGGACCAAATGTATTAAATAATATATCCGGTCTTGGAAATTTCCAAAACTGGAGAAAACTAAACTAAACTAAACTAAACTAGAAACTGGAGCGATTATAATTATACGTAATTTCCTTACGACCTATCATCAAAAATAGATTGGAAAAAATCTGGTTTACGACAAAGTCGGCATCGCAACATTTTTTCGTTTGTTCTTTTCTCGGATTTTCGGCCAAAGGACGACTGCCCGATACTCAAAAAACATCCTTCCCGTACGTAAAGCTACATTTTGGAAAAACTCACGACACGACGTCTGTCTTCGAACGACAGCTAACCGTGATTTGTGCGTGATGCACGTACGCAAGACAATATGTTACAATTACCAATTACAATTACTATTACTATGATTATTCTTATATTATAATTATTATTATTATTATTATTATTAATATTACTATTATTTTTATATAGTGTGTGTGCGCGCGCGCAACGACGGACAATTTGTTTGCCGTGTAATTAACGGCGACGGCGCGTCACGGGCTGAGGTCAGTGTTTTCCTTTCATCTTTTGCCGCCGCAACCGGTGCCCGCTCCTACGTGTGTATATGCGATACTTATTTCATACGCGCGTACACTCGTCACCGCCGTCGTAACACGATATCACTCGAGAGTGCGTGTGATGGTCGAACCCATTTCAAAACAGACGTAACCTAGAAGAGCGTAGTTCATTCGTATTCGCGTCCAACAGAGCGATCATGATGTTATTATACAACCAAAACCGATGCAATTCATAGAACACACCGTATAGAACCGATGTTGTGCCTGCGAAAGGCCAGCGCACGAAAATAACGTCGATCGTATTAACCTTTATGTGGACTTTTAGAAAAATCACCATCATGGTCTCCTCCTTTCATCTCAGCGGAACCTGAAATTAATACTTAATACTTACGTTCAAAATTCGATGCTGCAACCCTACAAAAATTGTTTTAAATATTGTTAAGATAACAACGGAATATTTTTATCACATTAATTAATTGATAAAAGATTGTTATGGAAGTAAAACTAAAAGTTAATATTTTGACTCCAAGTTAAACACGCACGCCAAGTTGGCTCGATTATCTCCCGACTGGATAGCTAAGTTTAAAAATTATGTCTTATAGCTTACGGAAAAATGTCCACAAAGGCGTACTAAAAATGAGCCACTTGGATGCTGATTTGCATGAGAAATAATAGTCATCGACGTCCGTCAACGTACTTCGTTAGTAATATATAATTTATAAATAATAAGTATAATAATTAGTATATCGTTTGATCACATAAGGTTACAACTGTTTAATAGTAACCTTGTACACGAGATATCTGTGGAATATCGATCATATAGTACTTATACGGAGTAATTATTAATTGATAACAGGTCTGTGTAACTGCGTATACCCGATGTAAACGATTTGATTTTTCGAAAACCAAATAGAAGTAGAAGCCGCGATCGCGACCGGCGCAGGCGTATTGCGGTATGTCATTGCTTCGCGGTATAAGGACGACAGTGATATACCGCATACGAAACGAAAAGAAAAGTCGAATTTTTCCGATATGCCAACGTTCGGTTCGTTCTTTTTTCTTACTATTTTCCGCATTACACACGAATCATTTAGCTCTCTCATCGAGTACGCTTATATGTTTCTTGTATATACTTGTATATATACCTATATATTATACATATTTATGTATGTGTGTGTGTGTGTGTGTGTGTGTGTGTGTAGCCCGTAACGGTTTATACATGTTATATTCAACGAACTCGCTCAGGTTAAGTACTTACATTAAAAAAAAGTGAAGTAATAACACAAGTGCTTTACAAATCATATACTTTATTATATTATACTAGTACTACCACTATGTTTTCTTCTTCCAATGAAATACAAATATATATTATTCTAATTTACCTAGCCGGATACGGCCGTTGCTCTACGTATAGGGGCGACACAACGGCGGAGCACATTATGTACTGCAACTACAATAGTTACACCAAATAACTACCCGTTTCCCTACACGAATATAGTTATCAACTTGATTCTCTTTTAAGGAATTTAAGTACAATTAAAGTTTTGTTATTTCTACCAAACGGCGTTTGCTTTTCAGATAAGTAAAGATGTTTATTAAGTGCCGAGAACTGTGCACCATAATAACACTCCAAGGATTTGAGGGACTGCAATAACTCATAACTATTTAACAATGTGTTGTGTAATTTATATCCGATAAGGTTTTATTTCTCGTCGAGTCCTCATTTAACCACTGAAATTCGCTACACTCGATGCAATTTATCTACTCTAATAATATTGTATTCCATATCACGTTGATGTTCGCACATAAAATAATATAGTAGTATATTACATATTTATGTATATTTATCTATTGCATTTAAATTTTTTCAGATTTTATTTGTTATATCAGCTATTTTCCTATCCTGCGAGTCGATTTCCGCTCAAGATGATTCGTCGTCGTTGACTTACCGGGTGTCCTCCGATCGAGTAGTACAGGTAAACCGATATTAAGTATTATATTATGTTACTTGTATACTTGATAGGATTAGAATGCTTATGACTTTTTCATATTTTTTCTTTTGATCACATCTGAACCGATTTAAAATTTGTTTATCGTGTCCTACAATTTTTATACGAAATTCAACTATTGCATAGTTCTGCGTTTTTTAAGGTCTTGATAAATAATAAACGCAGTGAATACAATAGATAAATGCACTTTTAAATAAAAACAACAAACCAGTGGATTTTCCAACGAGATTCATAAATATATTAATTGCGTAAAACGAAAATTAAATTGTATATCAATACTTTTTGAGTATCTCTGTATTCGCTAGCATTTCCGATAGTTTTTTCAAGACATAAACATCCCAACTATAATTCTACATAATTTAAAACAGTATACGATGTATATATAGTGTACATATTATGTAGAACAATCAGCGTGTATTGTTGTCGCAGCATAAGAAAAGTCTTATGCGAACCAAAAGGGTAACAGTGTAAAATTATTATATAAGAAATTATAATAACGAATTAATGTAATATGACGAATCAATGGCGGCGTTTGTTTGATGCACTTTTGTGTTTTGTGTTTACGTCCGCAGGACACCAGTAATTATGTGGAAGCGCGCAACATGGAACAAAAGTTTTTGACCAAACATATGCTCTCGCCAGACGTGACGTGCAACGACGGATCTCCAGCCGGGTAAATATATTATAACCGACTAATTTAAATTACAAGAGACATTGAATGTGACTACGTATAACTACTCGAGATAGTAATAATTAGAGTCCGGATGTCGTGGGCTTTTATCCGTGAGGTAGAAGGGAACGAGGATTTAGACTTTGAAAAACTGATTTGACGTCCTTAAATTTAATGTTCTTATTTAATTAATATTATTATAAATAATAATAGCAATAATACATGATAATCTAATAAAATTCTTGCAAATAATGTTGGGTTTTTTCTTTTTCTCGTAGGTTTTACTTGCGTCAATCGAACTACAGCAAAACGTGGATAGTATTTCTTGAAGGTGAGCCGCAACAACGAACTACGATTGAAGTCTATAATAATTACAAAGCTTCGTAATACTACTATTTACGAAAATCGATGCATATTCTATAGTTAAATTCTTTTTTGACCTATTTCACCGATCATATTCAGTTTTTTAAATATCATTAAATCAACTATATTTATATTATGATTGCGCCTACATATAATTTAAATACAATTTGTAAAAAAAACTAAAAATTTTTTGTTTTAAATCGTTGGTCATGTTTTCAATATTTTATTATCAACGTTACCGGACGAAATAACAAATTAACGAACTACAATTAAAATAATTCTTTCTGATAAAAAAACATGACCACATTAAATGTAATATTTTAATTTACTTAAATCCATTGGATATTGAGTACCTACACTTCTTAAAGCAACTAAAACATTTTTTTTTTTTATTTAAATAAAATAATTTATACCTTTTGTGTAAAAATAATTAAAAAAATTAAACTGAATAAAAAAAACTAAAATTAACTATGTCCGAGTAACTTTTATTTTTGTGTAGCTGATTTAGAATATAGTTACACGACCAGAATAAGTACTGAACTCCCTTACTGACTTAATATTTTATTAAAATTGAGTGACTTGAGCAGCATTATAATTTGTAGAGCACGCGTAGCAAAATAACCCCTGTTGACATTGAAATGTGTTAATGTGTTTTGTATGCGCAGAGGGTTGGTGTTGTTATGACAAACAAAGCTGCGACGAAAGATGGTCGCGAGCCGAATTCCTCATGTCGTCGAAAGAATGGCCCGAGACACGATCAGGTTAAATTACCTAATAACGATATTATCCACGCGATGGGTTTCATTAGAAACGTTCTAAACTAAACTTGTAATTATTGTTTTTCAGTCGGAGGAATATTGTCCAGCAGTGCGAACGAAAATCCTTACTGGTGGCAGGCCAATCATGTGTGAGTATAACCCATGATGAGCGTAACAATATACTTAATATAATATACGATAAGATGTGAAACACGCGTATTGAATAACAGTTATACTATAATTTTTTTTTTTCTTAATAATATATTGTACGCAAGTATGTGATAAAATTATATCGCTGTTGGTAATATAAATTACAATGAATAACCTCAGCATGAATTAAGTCCGTAAGCAATAGGTAACGCATATTGTATAACGATTTAGAATTAAGAAACAAAGGACTTAAAGTTCAGAAATATCACGACGTACATCGGGTTACATTTTAATGACCGGATGAGAAGGGAGGTTTAAATTTGCGTTTTGTTCGATTTAATTTTAAATGTACGATTAAACGTAGCACATCTAGCAGTTAACGCGTGATATATTAACTGTTAAAAAAAATTCGTTTTTGTACCAGCACGTGCATTTACAGAATAATGATACTCAACGAACGTATTAAAACATTTTCCGGGGACTTGGAAAATATCTTAGTGGACCGAGTCACCGTAAACCACCTTCTATGAGACTAAGACTGTATGGTACAATAATTGTGTTACAGCTTAGTAATCATCTTTTTTTTATCGTTATTATTTCAGTTTCGTGCCGTACTGCACGAGTGATATATGGTCGGGTCGGAGAGCGGAACCCCAGCACGGATCGAAATTCACTTTTATGGGCTCCATAGTGATTAAGCAAGTCATCAGAGAACTATTAACCATGGGACTGGCCAATGCTAACGCGCTGATACTCTCTGGAAGCAGGTATATAATAATATATAAATATGTAAGATAATACATTTTTTTGCCGGCGATAAATCAGAGTGCGAATACGACTTTAACGATTTGCGCTATATATTTTAAAGTTGCAACCGAGGAAAACCTATAATGTTCCTATAGGCACAGGTACTTACCGTGCATCGATTTCAGCGGCGTTTAATTATTTTACATTTGAAAAACTTATTCCTACGTTGCTCTGCGATACGTAAGCGCGGCACGTTTATCGCAACAATAGTCTCCCGTAACGTGTAATAATGTTATACGATTACGGTGTGTATATTATATTTTATAGCCGCGCGCCGCAACGCGATTTCGAAATGAGTATAAACTCAGCATGTGTGAAGTCAGAATGGTCACTTGTAGATGTAAACAAGATTCAAGCACCATATTTATGCGGAGCCGGACGTTTCGGCGGAGCTGTTTCGGCGTGGCCGTTTCGGCGTAGGACGTTTCGGCATGAAGTCCATTTCAGCGTAGTCACTTTAGATTTGTTCATAAAAGTGATTTTAATTGCGTTTAAATAATATGTTTTCTGTCAGATATAATTATGTATTTTTTTATATAAAATTGTATTTATAATTTTAATAGTATTCTCCTTATTTTAATTGTTCTGTTTATTATACATTTTAGATTCTGAACGGAGTGAAGAATGTATTGATTTTACAATGATGTGTTTTTATTTTATTTATTTTTTTTATTTTTGTGTCTGTCGACACGATTTGGGGCAGTAAAAATGCTTCGATTTGCTTATGTAGCAACTTTTCTGAAAGGAAAGTGAATCTAGTTGGTACATGGGGGGGTCAAAAGTAATTCAATATTTTTTAAATGCGACGGGAAAAACCCTAAAAAAATGAGGGGAAAACGGGAGTTTTTACGCAAAACCAGTTTTCGACATGCTCAAATTTTTTATTTTGCTATAACTCAAAAACTAATCGATGTAAATACTTGAAATTTTCACCAAATGTTTAGATTAGCGTTCTCTATACACCGTTAAATTTTCAAAGTATTTTGACTTTTATTGAGCTATTTATAGACAATTGAAATTTTCAATTTTTTTAAGTATTTTTTTTTAAAATAACAATAAAATTTTTTTGGCTGCCCAGAAAATCTTGAAAATTGAATACAAGGTTTCTTATAAGTTGTTCCTTAACTGATAAAAAAAAATCTAAAATCGTGAGTCACAGTTTTTTTTTATAAGTGCTCAAAGTTCCAATTTATACGAAATATGTAAAAATCACGATAATTTGCAAGCTATTTTGTAGATAAAAATTCATAAAATTTTTTCTGTTCATACTTAAGGTTCAAAATTTTAACACTAGGTTATCTATAAGCTACTCTTCAAAAATCTTTAAAAAAATTTTTACCGGACTTAGAGGAAAAAATTTTATGACTGTTTGAAATTTAAATATTTACGAAATTGCATAAAATAGTGATTTATTCTCAAACGATTTTAAATATTTGTTATAATTCAAAAAGTATAAGTCACAGATTTTTGAAATTTCTACCAGCTGTTAAGATTGGTATTTACTGACAAATGATATCGGTTTTTTTATAATGCTCTAACTCAAAAACGAAAAACCGTAACAACTTGAAATTTTCACCAAATTTTTATATTGGCGTTCTCTATACATGGTTAAGTTTTCAAAGTGTTTTGACATATTTTGACTTATTTATAGACAGTTTAAATTTTCGATTTTTCTAAATTTTTTCGTTTTAAAATAAAATATACTTATTACAATATTTATAAATAACATTGTATTATATTCTAGACAAACATATCATCTCCGTTCAGAATCGTTTTTCGTATACAATGATACCTATCATTGAATTAAAATTTAACAAATCCATTATAATGACCTATCCTATAAACGAGGTGCACTCCACCCCCAACTGTACAGCAGAGTGAGGCCCATCCGGTTCTTTTTTTGTTTATTTCTTTAGAATAAATATATTAATAATAATTAAATAAATAACTTCAAATGTATAAAACTTCAAAACATCTCTACGCCAAAATGATCCTACGCCGAAAGGGCACTACGCCGAAATGTCCTAGACCGATATTTATGGAGTCTTAGTTTCTTAACACTTAAAAAATTATAACGTCTATTCTGTGGTAATTGTATTGTAAACATCAAACGCGTTTCATTGTTTTGATGCATACTACACATATTGAACCACATTATATGTGAAGTATATGCACTGTTAGGACACCATAGTAAAGCCGAACGGCTTTTGAACTTCTCTATGATACCAGTGTAAAATCTTATCAGTAACCATTCTAACTTCATGTACTCTGTGCCGTAAACGTTCGGCCTGGACGCGAAAAATTCAATGAGCAAACTGCACGACAACGGTCAACCGGTGCGGTCGGAACTAATGTTCCGCTCGACCGTTGCGATATTTATTGAACTCGTACGGGTTTTTTTTAAAAAAAATTTTATTTTTTTGCTCTGTTCTCCTCCGATGGGTTGCGAACGAAATCCCATTATCGCACACCTACCGCGTGGCACTTACGCGCCCGTGTTATCCAGAACTCGCTGACCTGTTGAAAACGTATTGTTCCAGTGCCGGAGGCGTCGGGGTCATGTTGAACATAGATCCGATCCAAAAGATGTTGAGGCGGTACAGCGGCATGTCGGTTCATGGCATCACCGACTCCGGCTGGTTCGTGGAGCAGCCGCCGTACGAACAGGAAACCCAGCAATTGATCACGCCCGACGCATCGCCCATCGAAGCCGTGAAGCTAGGCATACCCTATTGGCACAGTCAGATACCGTCCCGGTGCCGGAACCTTTACATCGACGAGCCGTCCAAGTGTTTCATCGGGCACAAGATTTACCCCACACTGTCCGGTGAGTCGCGCATGTCCATGCGAGATTCCACCCCTATATTAAATACCTATACAGTTAAAAATGTTCGCGGGGGCGACGCGAATGACGTGACAGCCGATCGTTTCATTGCCACCAAAGTTCCGTTCGACCACGCTTCGGGAGCAGGTGTCATTTTCTAGAGTCCAAACCAAGAACCCGTTCTTAGCACGATTTATTTTTTCATTTATTTTTTTTTTTTCGTTGGGCTCATGGCAGCAATATGTGTTATGTCGGTTAGACACCAAGATGAAACACATGAAAATCATGCTTTCATACGTGATTTATCAAGTGATCCATTCAAAAACATAACGCTAAAAGCAACTTAATCATAACTTCGAAAAACGCCTATCCTGATATAGCGGTTATGTCATGTACCTGTAGTAATTCTTAGTAATATTCTCCTGAGCTATCGCGATGCTAGCGATTTTTCGATTTGAACTACAACAGGTGGGGTGGTAGATCATTATTGTTAACCTCACAATACACGCCTCAAATCATTATCCTTAGTCATCTCCGAAAATAACACGTATAATCGTCCGATTATTACTCTGGTTTTTCTTCTGATAGTACACTCGTATCGGGAGAACACAATTCATACGTAGATATTGAATATATAAACCGTACATCGCTAACTAAATTCCAGGATTTGCGTACATTTTTAAGCGCATACAAACCAGTAACACTATCGAAAAATAACTTAGGAAGGACCAAAAATTAATTATCAATCCTATAGACTTTATAGGGTTGATAATTTATCACAAAAAAAAAAAAAAAAATCAAAACGAGCTTCAAAGTATTTATTAACCTTTTTCATTTTATTATTACCTATAATTTACAACGCCACACAATTCCGAGCAAGTTGGTAATTTTAATTACCATTGTCGTCCGTACTCATTAATTTAAAAAAAATCATTAGTTTTCAAAGAAAAAATGTCTGGGTGATTTATTATTTTTTTATTTTAATTTTTTACAAATCCTTATTAACTAAAATAAACTCTCTGGTATTATTATTATTGTCCTTTGGTTCGAACGTCTGTGACCCTTGGGATCCAATATGTATGATCTCATCCGAACAATAAGGGACAATATAAGCGCACGATAATATCAATATTTTAATTGAGGAAATACTTATGCAATTTTATGTACTCCCCCGCAGTTCCATTGTTCGTGTTCCAATGGCTGTACGATGAGTTTCAACTAAAAAACGACGTCGGCACACCGGTCACCAAACAGCAATGGGATTATATACACAAGATGGGTGAAGGTCTGCGCAAGTCTTTGCTGAACGTCACGTAAGTGTCTTTGCATTAAACGCGTACCGGAGTTACATACTTACATGTTTTGTTTTTGTATACTATAACAACTACGTCTCTAATCCGCGTTCAAAATATTTTTCCCTTCTCTGGAAATGACAAGGACTTTCACCCACGCCCAGCCTAGAGTATCCATTTGTTGTTTTTACGGATTTAAGCTCTTTGAATATGATTCAAATGCATTGATAATAATCAGAAAGACAGACAACGTTACGTGACAATATATTTAATATAATACTAATAATTAACATAATTTCACAAAGAAACCTAATAAGAATATAGCTTACAATTAATTGTAAAATATTAAACAATTTGAAATTTAAGAAGCCCCTCTGCAGATCCCATCCTCCCCTCCTTACTAAAATATGTAACGTAGTTACAACTTTTAACGGTTTACAAAATACCTGCGGGCGCGACGCTGCGACGTTCTTGTTTAAGTGCATTCGCTATAATACGATTTCGTCTGGTGCACGTGCAGGTGGGTGTTCGCCCCGTCGTGCGTGTCCCACATAGTGCTCACAAAGAAGGACTGGAAGAACATCAAGATCGACTCGGTGTCGCTGCCGTACGCGTTGCACTGCTGGCAGACGGAGACGAGGTTCACGAAGATCAACGGGGGCAAGTCTAGACCGGTCGGCGGCGGTGGCGGTCGGGTGAGCAGCAACAACAGCCACCACGACAGGGCAGTGGTGAAAATCCGGGACAAGCGTCGGCGTACGGCCGTGGAGAACGCGCTGAAGAGGAAACAGAAGACGCGCCGCAACAACGACGATGACGACAGCTACAACACTAACGGCAACATCAGCGATCAACAACGGTCCAGAAGTAACGACTATGATAATAATATTCGTTTTTCAGCCATACCCCTATCCTTATCACCGTATGTATAAGCTTTCGATCGGAAACCCCGTGAAAAAAATATTGACACGAACACTTTTTGTCGATAAACATTCAAGCAAACAGGCCATTTGAAAAAAAAAATAGAAAGTTGAAATAATGATTTTTCGACAAAAATAAAAGCAATTTAACGTAAGGTTATAGCAATATAAGGTTACAATACGAGTGTAAGCAGGCGCGAATTAACTGGAGTAGGGGAAATCATGAATGCATCTACGGAGTGCAAAAGGGTCTTTAGCATTCCTGAGTTCAAACTTAACATCCCTGGTTATTTTTGAGGTCTATCTATAATAATGTACATTGCATATAAGTTTATACTTTATTTTGCCCAGTTTAAGCCGTATTCACCGTCTTTTGGTTGCTTATCATGAGATATCTAGTGTAGATGAGCTTGGCCCTAGTAGAAAAACAAGTAGGTGTGACATTGCCATGACATGTGTTATGTCTTGATATCGATATCCACAATTTTTCATATTTTCTTTTGACCGTCCTACACCAGCGTTCAGTCTGCTCAGTGTGACCAGTCAGTCCAAGCTGTTACCAGTAGATAACCTTTCTGATGGTTCCATCCACCTTTTACCGGTGGTGTCCGTTAACAGTGTTTTCCAATTATATTACTTGCTTAGTAAAAGTGTTTCCGATAGCTCTTTAATTGTATTTAGGAAAGACTTTCTTAATTTCAAACGGGAAACGGGGGCGTTTTGGGGCCGAAACATAACCACATTCTAAAAAATTTCGTTTATACAGTACGATTTAGAGCCATCGCCGGGGGGTAACGAGACCAATTTCCCCCTGATTTCAGCTAGGAAAATTTAAAAGGGCCCCCTTCAAGTCCAGATTGATTATAAATATTCGACGTTACCATAAAAGATTATTAATATTAATACATTTATTCTAAACTATTTATTTTTTTTATGAAATATTAATAAATTTAATAAAATAAAATTAACTTAGATTTATATTTAAACGCTAGTTATATTTATAAGTGTAATTTATTATGGTTATTGCCGAAGTGTGAAGAATGACATAATTTTATCCAAATGTATCTAGAAATTCGTTATCGCAAGTATCAACCCGACAACATCCAAGTTTTTATTTTCTATGACTGTTTATACATTATCTAGGAATAAATTTAATTTTTGTACTCAATGGCCCCAGTTGCCGAGGTAATTATTATCTATAAAAAATTAAAAATTTAATTTAATGTGGTAATGGATAATACATTGTCGAGAAGTTATTCTTCTTATCTTTTGCCTTTCTCCCAACTATTTGGGATCGGTCACCCTTGTCCAAAACCTCCACTCGTCTCGATTTTCTATTGCTGAAAATGTATTAAAAATCTAATTCATTGTACCGATACATTTAAATAACCTTGATTGATTGAAGTTTGGGAAATTGTATTTACCAACATTTTGCAAGCTTGGTGTGTATTTTTTTTCATATTTCATCATATATTACTTTAATGATTGAGGGATCCCCGAATTAATTTACCCCAAACCCTCTGTTACGATTTATATCCAAAATAACAATTTCAATATGCCTTTTATACACATCCTGTGTTTTTATTTCGGTGTGCTTTTGAGAGTATAACTATTTATAGAATACTATTATACTATATATACTATACTGGTACTACCGGTATACTATATATACTATACAGGTACTACCGGTCACCGAATTAAATTCATAAATTTTGTGAACGTTCAAAATTAATGATATCACAGGACGGCGGTTTACGCAAATCGATATCGGGAACGAGAAACATAAGTGGACATCAATAGGTACCCCTCTCTCCACCATAAAAATTCAATTTTATGTCGGCATATGACAGGGAGATAGATTAAATCATATCAATCCCGCGGGTCATCTCAAAAAATCGGAAACTGAACACAGCCTTATTCTACACCCGCACGATTAATATTATTTCCGTTGTTGGCTGCGTACACGTGATATATGTTTTTATCCTCCGCAGTGATCGACGGAGTTGACAAGGCTCACAGAAAACGTAGACGCCACCACAAGAACCACACTGGCTGTAAGCATCAGTACATTCAGAGCTGTACTTGGCCGCAGTGCAACCAATCGTGTCCGAAACTTCAGAACCCGGCAACAGGTATGTAGATATTTTATTTTTTTCAACCCGTAGGTTTCGGTCTACAACTCCATTTCTCCATTTAGTTGATTGCTCTCCTTCTCTTTATATTCATTTAAGTTCTTAACTATTGCATTATTTTTAATTTATCCCCTATAAGAATTCCGAGGACGCCCTGCAATTGTCTTTCCTCCTTTTACACTATATGCAACTCTTCTGCGGATATCTCAGGACATGATA
Source organism: Sipha maydis (assembly GCA_034509805.1). Classification (NCBI taxonomy): domain Eukaryota; kingdom Metazoa; phylum Arthropoda; class Insecta; order Hemiptera; family Aphididae; genus Sipha; species Sipha maydis. The sequence continues at coordinate 19,563 of JASXSY010002424.1, read as the reverse complement.
AACCATTTGTTATACATACCTAATCACGGATGGCGAGACGATATTCGTGATAGACAAGATCTGGTACTCTTAATTCAATACATTTGACTTAGATTGCAATAACCCGCGACCGAACTGACGTCAGCCTACACCACCAAGATGTATTGCGAATATGATTTTCTATGACGGTAAAAATCTGTAACGATACCTCGCTAAGAGTTGAAGGAAATCAAGAAAACTTTGATCGATTCTGATTAAATATATGTTACGGGTAGAGTTCGAAAATGGGTAGTTTACACAATACCTGGGTAAATTACATTTAATCTATTTAGTTTAATGTGTACATTATCCATTCTCACTATACGAAATTTGTACATTATCTAATTTTCTATAAAAAAAAACCAAATCATATTAATCCGAAATCAATTTTTTTATTAAGTAGGTAAATTATTTATTATTAAATTATTATTTTTTTTAGTTATTTATCGGAATAGTTCAAATTCGAGTGCCATTTGGAGTTGTAAAGAATGTCCCCAGATTTAAATTTACTTGTATACCATTTATATATTAAAAATTTACTTTTACACAAATATTTTTTAAAATCTTGACCACCGAAAAGATATTTATAGTGCATTAGCTATTTTACATGAAAATTATTTGTAGCCGATACTTCTAAAATATCTATTAATGGTTTATTTGTGATTTATTCTTTTTTTTTTCGATTCATTTTACGATTCTTATTTCAAATAATATGTCATAATATTTTGATTCCGTTAAATGCAACGAATTCTCATCATTTTCAATAATTAATTTATTAAAACTTTCATAAAATTTCTCTTTTTAAGAAGACATTAATAAACTAAATAATAAAAACTTAAATAAGTCAAACGAGTGAACTCAAGAACCGATAACACCATACTGAAATTTAAAATTATTATTCAATATCAGTTACAGTGACGGATCCAGGATTTAATTAGGAGGGGAGAAGATTTAAACCAAAATGCAGATCTTAAATGTTTTCAATAATTAATAAATATATACAAAAAGACAATTTTAAATGTATATTTTTATATTTATTAAAGATTATTTATTTATTTAAATAATTTAACGGGTTGTAACCCAATTACATGATAGGTAGATAAATAATGCACAGTGGTATAGATGGTAATAAATTACATAATTCATAAAAATATGGAAACAGAAAATTAGAGTTAAACTATATAAGTGTTAAAATAAAATACTAAGGTTGAACTTAATGTAAAACTGTAAGATCTAATAATAATATAATTTTTACTTAAATATGGTAATTTAAATATTGCTTAAAGCTATGTAATGAATGAAAAGAAAATAAGTCTATGTTATAATTATTGGTTAATTGCATAATACGGTAAATCGGACTATTCATTGCATAATTTGATCACTGATTGGGGGTATAGAATGTAACGTGTGATCTGGTGAGACGTTATGGAACTAAAAAGAACAAACGGCTAAGTACCTCAGGACAATCGATATTATTATGAACAACATTATATAAAAATTGCAAATCAAGTTTTATTCTTCGAGATTCAAGAGAATCTAGAAAGAGAACATTCAATATAGGAGCGTAAAAAGAGTGGGGAACACGGAGGATATTACAATGACAAAGAAAACTTAAAAATTTGTTCTGTACAGATTCCAATGCTGATTTATGCTTAAGAGATAAAGGAGACCATATGGTAGAACAATAATCAAGAATGGTTCTATCAAAATAATTATAAATAAGACGAAGAACATTTGCATTATTGAAATTTGCACAGGAGAATTTGATGAAACCAAGCTGTTGTAGGGATTTGTTTCTTATATAATTGACATGTACATCAAAGGATAATTTACCTACTGTCAAAAAAAAGTCTTTAAAGCAGAGGACTCGCTCTAAAATACATTATTAATGGAATATATGTAAGGTATAGAAGAACGTGGACGATTAAATGACATAGATTTGCATTTGTTCACATTAAGGGTAAGGTTATTTAGGTCAGACCAATTTACGAGTGCATTTAAATCAGACTGTAAAAGATCAGCGTCATTAGAAGATTTAATAATGTGAAAAATTTTGAGATCATGTGCAAATAAAAGCATATTTGAATCAGAGAAACAGATATCATTAATGTAAATAAGAAAGAGGATAGGGACTAAATAGGAACCTTGTGGTACGCCTGTAAATTGTTGAAAAGAATAAGAAAAATAGATTTTGTATTTTACGAGTTGTGAACGATTAGAGAAATATGAAAAGAGCCATGATAGTAATGGGTCGCAAATACCAAATGATTTAAGTTTATATTTTAAGATGTCGTGATTAACAGTGTCGAACGCTTTCGAAAAATCCGTATAGATTACGTCTACTTGGTAACCTTTCTCGAAAACATCATTTATAAATTGTAAAAAAGCAAATAAATTAGTAGTTGTTGATCTAGAAATTCGAAAACCATGTTGCTCATTTATTATTTTAGAGTTAAGAGTTGGAATAATTTATTTAGAAACTAGATCTTCGAATAATTTAGGAATCAATGAAAGCAAAGAAATAGGTAGGGCGATAATTAATTACATTAGAAGGATCAGAGTTTTTATAAATAGGGGAAACTAAACTAGACTTCCAGAAGTCAGGAAATTACTTATACTTAAATTATAATAAAATTGTAAGAAATTTATAACGATAAATAATTTTAAATTCTTAGAATAAGATTTTTAAAACATATCTAATACGTCTTCAGGCTTTACTCAAGGTATCAAGCTTCTTATAAAATCCTATGCTTTTATCCTCCAATCCCATCATACTTGGGTCAAAACATTACGCATACTTTACAAAACGCTCCTTCTTTATTAAGACTATAAACTGTGCTTATTTAGCCATTCAATTTGAAAGCTTCTTTTATGATATTTTTTATTCATACCTACAGGGAAAATATAATTTTCCCTAGGTGACCACGTTTCTTTTAGATATTTGCAAAGCACACATGGTTCATTTCCAATTTTTAAATTTAAATTTTCTTCGATAACAAATGTATTATCATATTGACTATTGAAATCGACTACAGACGAATCAGGAAATGCAGTTGGCTCTGACTCAAAGGGTAATAAAATTACATTTACTATACCTTCACTTGGAGATAGATTATTTTCATATTATTAATAAAAAAAAAAAGTTTATTTCCCTTCGACTCTTTTATGACATTATAAATCAGAACAATTCAACGCGAAACTATAAACAAAAACTACGGACTAGAGTACTACAAATTACGATGACGACCGTGTAATTACTAACATTTTAAAATGATAATACCAATGTAAGATATGGATAAAATCTATATTATAATCTTTATTATATTAAGATGACGATGGTATAGTGGGAAAGTTACACGGCAAAAATAGTAGATCTTTTTAGATAAGCTATAAAATCTGGTTTTGAGAAATTACCCACTATTGAATAAAACCTAACTTAGGCCGATGGGGAGATCAAGATCCCTAGGGCTCCCCCTTTAATCTGCCACTGATCAGCACACTCGTTTTATGAAAATGTGCAATTGATATTTTATGAAAACACTATCCAATCAAAAGTAGATTATGTATAAAATAAACATTTTACAAATATTTTTACATTAGCCAATAAGAAAGTGTTCAAATCACCCGGGTAATATATACATTACTCTATTTTTATACTTTACACATAACACATTGGTATATATATATAACTTGATACAAACTAAAATAGAATAGTTACCATTCAGCATACTCTGGAAAAAATGATTATAAAAGAAAAACATATAACAAAAATTAATTAAAACATCAAATTATAACTTTATCGGTCAGTCATATTATTTTTTACAGTGAAGTGCATAATGTTGTTCAATGAATTATAATTGTATTCAACAGACATTATTTCAGTTTGTGTACGATTTCTAGGGCTATCGTTTGATAGTTTTCTAAAAGTATTTTTTTCAACAACCACTTGCTTGACGTTTCCACTTGATAATAAATGGTACAACATATGTTATAGGCGAGGAGATAGACTTCCTGGAGCTGTTACAGTCGTTCGGCGTGGATATACCAAGTTTATCTTCTGAGCTGGGAATCGACATGGAATCGTTGACACACATGGACCACGGAGAGTTGCTCAACTTACTCACTCAACAGTCAAACTAAGAGAGAATTACTACAACTATACTATATTCATCCTCGCGACCATCACACAAAACCATCGATGACCCGTCAACAGCAATACAACAGCACTCCCCCCTCCATCAGGAGGAATGGACGAGTCAATGTAGTTTTAAAAATGTGTCGCCCGCCTTAAATTATTACCAAAAAATAATGTTTGTATGTTTTAAAATTTAGTATACGAAATTGAGTCAATTTATTTTTATTTTTCTTTAATGTATATAATAGTTATTTGTACATTTTTTTTGTTAAGAAACCAAACGTTACTGCTATAAATAGTACTTCGTTACTCATAAGTACAATTATTCCTTTATGGGGCCAATAAGTTTTTTTATCAAATTCAATACTGTATACCAAACAACCTGTTCCTTAATTTTTAAAATTAGTTTAACGCCTAATATTTATGTACTTAAAAATAAGTTAATACAATAATTTAATTGTACATTTAAGAATGCGGTCCTTGAAATGGAACAACACACACCATTGAATTAAATTTCAACAGCGCAAACTACTGAACCCAATTTTGTGAACCGCGTTCATGACACACTGAACCTAAAAATACTATAGAAATAAGGAATTACTATTTTAGATTATTAAGGAGTTAGAATTCTTAAATTTTAACTAAGACCAAAAGTAAAAAGAAGTGTTTTACACAAAAAAAATTTTTTTTAACTGTTCACTCCTTTAGCAACCATTTTTAAATAATAAGAATTAAAATTGATAAGGTAAATTATAAATTGATTTGTATAATTTACACATTTATTATCGACTCATTATACAATTATTTGTTCTTATTAACAATGTGTGTAAAATATTTTTATGGCAAATAAATAAAACTATTTAATGTAATCACTGAAAAACACTATTTACAACATTATTATCTATACATATAATAATTTATATATATATACATTGTATGCAAATATTTATTTAAGTGTGTGTGTATAGCATGTAATGAAAATAATTTCCATACAAATTTTAAAATATAAATAAAATAGTCTGTCAAGTTACAGCAGTAGTCTTAAATATTTATTTTCTTTTTTTATTTAAATGTACTCAATTGCCATTTTCAAAACCGTACTGATGAAAATCTTTGAACATAACATTAAAGTTTACCCACACAGATCCTTGACTTCTGACTCTTGTAACTAAGAACAAATAAAAATATGGTTACAATGGTTTTGGATTGAATAAGATAAATAATGAATGCAAATAAAATATATCATCTGAAAATGAAATATTGTGAGGAAAAATATAATACTTTGAAAACAAATTGTATACCTTCTCTGCCATCACCCCTAGCTAATAATCGTGCATCCACATACTCTGGTCTTCTTCCAGTAAGCCAAGAAGTCATTTTTTGTAACAATGAACTTGATTCAGGTACAAACATTGTCATTCTGTGAATTACAATTGTTCTAGTCAAATTCAATAATGCAAAATTCATAAAAGTTAAATACTATAATGTTCTCAATTTTATAACATAATAAATTATGAATTCTAAGCATTACAACTATCATTCATAACTCTTAAGTCTATTTTCCCTTTTAAATTTAAATATAGCAAAATTTAATAAATGTTCCAACTCTTTCAAAAATGACGTTCTTAGACAAATACTGAGTCATTCAAACCAAATTTAAAAATAATCTGTTGGATAAATACATTTTTAAAAATATAATTATTTTAATGAAATCAATTTAACTGACTTTTAGTCCAGTTTACATAAACAATAATATATCAAATGTTAATGTTAAGCTTTATATTCTACATTATCTAGGGCATTGTTTACCCATCTATCAAAAATACTTTTTATAGATTGTGACTGGCGACCAGTTCCATCAGGTAGTTCAGTACCATGATTATTAATAATACTATATTATCACATATTTTCAGTGTTGGTGGGAATGGATATAATCAACAAACAGTTAATTTGTGGTTCCCCATTACAAAAATATTGGGAAACAGTGATCTAGAGTAATAAAATTGGCCTATCTATTGAATAATATATGTACGTTGATTGCTAGAAAATAAACCTACTTATAAAAGACTAACAGAAATTAAAAATACTAACTGTTCAGAAGATTCTCCATTAACTATTGGAAGATGACAAACACCATAGCCTCTTACGACATCATTTCCAAAAGTATCCAATCCATAAACACTGATGATGAGTTGTGGCCCTAAACAATAGATAATGTCAATACAATTCTGATACATTTTCAAAGAATAGGTACAACAAAGGTAATTCATTTTTTTGCGATAAAATGAATTAATCCACAAGTGCTCAAATTAGTTCTAATAAAAAAAATCCTACAATTTTATGAAAATATTTTCATTTTGACAATACATTATTAATTAAATTATAATTATACGATTAAAAATAATGACAAACTTTGCTAAGGTAATATATTTAATTTATTCTATTATAATAATGAATTAATTATTGTGTATTAACTAGGACTTTAAAAATACTTAATGTTTTTCTAGCTATTATTTCCATTGTTAAATATGTTACATTATTTTTTTAAATAAACTTATTTATAATGTGATAATGATTGTATAATGAAATCAAGATAATTGATATTTACATTTTAACGACTTAGAGCCAATACAAATTTCCTTGGTAATAACGAATTTTTTAATTCTTTTATTTTACCTTAACTTTTAATAAGTAGAATATTATTATTCAAACATAACTCGTAAAAACAAGCAATAAATGTCAATGATAAACACATTTGATAAAATTATCACTCTGTAATATTCACAGTACACGCACAGAATACATATTTTATAAATTTAATATTGGCTACAATATACATGCTCAATGATCATGTAGATTTATTATCAACAATTGTATTCCTAATGGATTGAGTTTCAAAATGTGCAGAGTGCAAAACAATAGTGCATTGACAATAAAACATATTGCAACTGAAACAGGTGCCTAAGTAAAATGGAACTCAATAATAGCAATAATGAAAATAAGTATAAACTTAAAACATACAACCGTGGGGATTTGTACTTTTGAAAGAAATATCTAACGGAAAATTCCATACAACCATTTGCCTTTCATCTTGAGTCTTCTGAGCTATTTGTGATATACCCTCTTCGATGCCCTGTTATCTCACATTTCACATATACACGTTAAGAACGACGATGAAAACAAAACAGAAAATTAAAAACGAAAAAAAAAAATTTATAAACGCCTGAAGAGGTGAATACACTTACGGTGACGATTTCCCAATCAGGTCCATAGACGAACGTATACTTGCAGTACATATTGTCGAAGTTCGGGAAGTGAGCCTTTTCGATTTGACCAACTACCGAGACTAGAAACACTCCGCTGGTGGTTTCGTTGTCGGACATTGCTGATGTTAACGATCGATTTCAAAGGCAAACAAAAGTGAACGAGACAAAGAGTGAAAGTAACAGAAGTTCTTAAAGAGATTTAAATCTCAGATCCAACGACTAACAACAAGGATAGCACGAACACATTGGCGTTATCAGTCGTAACGATATTTAAACAGTGTGACCACCACACACGCACGGCAAAAAGTAGACATGCAGGCAACGGTGACTACATTTTAACGAGTTTCCTATTCTTTACTGTCAACCTCGAGACTAATTATTGAAAATTTAGATATTAAATATGAGAATGATCATTAAGACACGCGAACCATTACCATTTTCGAACACAAAAATGTTCCGATGTCGACCGCAACTGCGGCACCTATGTATTCTGTAACTTCTTTTAACCCCTAATGACATGAACCAAATGACAACAAAATTCACCCCTATTTGCTTCTATTATTTCAATTTCCCTGTCTACACAACACGTAATTTAAACATCACACCTTTACTTCCCATAACAACAGCTTCTAGTATTAAGTACTCTAACATGAAGCGGCAACCTTAAGATTAAAACACAATATTTACCGAACAACACCAATGCAATATATTTTCATTAAATCACTTAAGTTCAATATTTATTACAACATATTATATACTCCACTATCAATAATTAAGTAAAATAATAATTATCAATGGTCAAAAATTGGAAAATAATATTGTAAGAATTATTTTTTCAGTTAAATAAAAATATTGTAACAGAAATAATATACCCGCAAATAACGATTTTTTAAACACTCGTTTAATTATATAAGAATAAAAAACATTTTAAAAACATTGGTAGTAGCTGTATTAAAAATTTAAGTAAATTTAACTTATTTACAAGATATAGTAGTCATTGAATTAGTCACTCACATTTCAGTCATTAGCTAAAACATATGTATTCAATACAAATTAGAAAAACAAATTAAAGTGTATATTATTTGGTATAATATACCTTAATTTCAATGATTGGAGCACTTGTGTTACAGAATACATCTGGAATTTTAAAAATATATTTGTCTAAATAAAGTACTAATTTACCTTTAACTGTACATATACATTTATAAAAGAGCAAAACTATCGTCTCTGATATGGATGATTCCGAATTTGTCTGTTTGGTTGGTATTGTGGGGGTGGTAAAGGTCTGTTACTTCTGTTATTGAAACCTCGTTTGTTTGGGGTATTTCCTCTAAATTGATGATAAGCTGCATCTGAATAATGTTGACTACCACCATCAACATAATGTGGAATATTTTCAGTATAATGTTGACTGCCATCAACAAAATGCTGAGATCCATTACCATAATTTCCCGCAACATAAGCCGCTTCTCGGCTAAATGCTCGACTTTCATTATATTTTTGCCTGCTTTCTTCATAAGAATCTTGCATTTCATACTCATTGAATTGCTTCGATGATTGTGATTGTTGCTGTGGTATATTTTCTCGTTGATTGTAATTTTCTCCATAAGGTGCCCTTGGAGGTACTGATTCACCCATAAATGGTACACCCATGGAGGCAATAGCTTCATGAGGCCGATATTGTCCATGTACTGCAGGTAACATATTTGGAGGCTGAGAAAACATTGAGTTTGTAAATGGCTGAGCTGCATGTGGAGGATAAGGATACATCGGAAAACCAGCAGGTGGCATTGGTGGAGGTGGTTGCATAGGTGGTGGTGGCATCTGAGTGACACTTGGTGGCAATAGCATTTGATTTGGCACAGGCGGAGGAGGTGGAAGATTTGGGGGAGGTGGTGGTGGAGGCATTGTAGGTAATGGTGGTCTTGATAATGGAAGTGGAGGTCGTTTTAAGGGTGGTTGTGGTAATAACATTTTTGGTGGTGTAGGAGGTGGTGGCAAAAACGGTTTTGGCGCATTTTGTAATTTTGGTGGAGCCGTAGAATTTGAAGGTTGTTTAATTCCCGGTGGTATGGGTAATAATTGCTTGACTGATGAAGCATTTGGCGAACTTAACATTTTCACATTTTTCGTAATAGCTGCTTGCATTGCTTGATCAGGAGTAAACACTACAATAAAATAATGAAACAAATAGTACTACTAAATAACACCACTAACTCAATAATGTTTAAAAAAAAGCCTGCATCACAAAAAAAATTAACACATAAATTCTTAACTCACTGTACTTAGCAGCCATTTTCTGCAATAACAATTTCTGATAAATGGATTGCGGAGGTATAATTTTTTTGGGTACTACAAATTTATCTTGAGCAGGAGGAGATGGAGGTGCATTTTTGTCTGGAGATGAATAAAGATCTAAAACTTGATGACAAATATCTATAAAAAATATAATTGTAATTTAGTCAATTCTTATTTAATACTACAAATCAAATTTATTTCAATATTATAAATATTAATGTATTTTACTGCTAATTCTAAAAAAAAATAAATAAAAATTGTTTTCTTATTGATGACTAATCTGATTAAATATTAATTTAACTGATGAATTAATTAATAAATCATATTTAATTAATAAGATAATTTTTCATATTATGATTTTGGTAGATATGTTATTAAGTTGTTTACAACATTTAAATATTATTGTCAGGACTTTAAACTACAAATATACAACAAATAATTTCTTTTTTTAAAAAAAACTATTTTTATTTAATTTATTTATTATGCTATGTTATACTCTAAAACTTTAATTCTCCAATATAGAAAATATTAAAAGATTTAAATATCAACACAACACACACAAACACAATTAAAATAAGATTTAAATAAAATACTACCTGACACTTATGGTTTTTAATGATTGAATTTTAAATATATATTTGAATTTTAAATACTCGGATTTTTACATTATCAAATAAATCTTGCAAGACTTATTTCTTAATCATAAAAAAATTTAACTTGTAATTAAATAGCAATTTAAATTTAAATTTATAAAAAAAAAAAAAACTTAAATAACTAAAATAATATAAAAAATGTTTTCAAAAACTTTACTGCAACATTTTCATTTATATCATATTTTTATATTAAAAGTATATTTACTATTATCTATTGTTGTAAAATACAAAATATAAAATAAAAAATAAAAATAAATATATATTTTTAAATAAATGTATACAATAAATTTATTACATTTATACTTAAATAATTTTTATGTATTAATATTACATAACCAATAATAAAAGTATAACCTTAATAAATTACAACAGTATAATTATTTCTTTAAATAAACTATAATTTAACATTTTAATACTAATCTATCTGTTTTACTTAAATATTATTCTTTGGTTGCATTGAAATGAATTTAAAGAGCTAACATATATTTTTAAACATACCAAACATTTTTTTTTTTTTTTAATTAAAATTCTATAAACTTATTAATTATATTAATATTTTCTTAAATGAAATACTGTAATATATTTATTCAATTATAAATTAGACAAAAATAAAACTAGTATGTTAATAAAAAAAAATATCTAACCTTCAAGCAAATCCATATTCATTCCTTGCACAAACATATCCCACCAACGCATATGATTTGGCATACGACCCTGCCAATCATTGAGTTCAAATTTACTCAATTTACATGCTAAATGTATTAATGAAACTGCAATAATTTCTGGTTCCCACTGAAGACAAAGCGTTGTACATAAACTGCAATGTTAGTGAAAAAATAACAAATTATTTAATTAAAAATTATTATATTTTAACTATTCGAATAATCAGAGATGGATTACCAACTGTACATAAAGAATAAAAAAATCAACTATTAGTAAAAAAAAAAATAATAAAAAAAACAATTTATAAGAACATATTAAGTACAATCCATCTCTGAAGAATATTTTACAATTTTTACCTATCATTCACAAATGTCCAAGCCATTTGAACCATTTTAGTGAGTTTGGCCTTATCGCCTATCAAATAAAAATAAAATAAAACATAAAGTCTTTAAAACTAAATTTAGAAATTAAATATAACTTACCTTTAAGACATTTGGCATACTTTAATAAAAACTGATATGGGTGATCAACTTGCAGATCAAATTTAATTGTTTGTAACAAAATACGTTCAAGCACCATTACTTCTTCCTAAAATTTAAAAATATTTTAATGAAAATTCAAGAAAGTAATAGTTTATTAAGATATGAACTATTTAACAATGTACAATTTACCTTGGGGTCTACTCCGAGGGTTTCATATTTATCATCAGGTAATAGTGCTTTAGCTATCTTTATTATGTCTTTACATTTTTTTGGTGTTTCTTCTACTTTACCCGCAAGAAACAGACAACAACAAGCAGTAAGCTGAAAAACAATTATAATAAATCTTTATTTATAACACCAAGTAAAATCTGTATAATTATTTTTAAAATTTAAGAAGTAAACATATTAAAAAATATAATTATTTATTATAATTATATTTTTAACTGTTTGTACTGTATTTACTTTTATTGTAATTGTTTATTAGAATATTTAATCTGTACTCTATGCCCAACGGGCGTATATTTTTCAAATAAAAAAAATAAATAAATAAATTATATTTAAAAAAAAAACAAAAGAATATCATGTAATTCAGCATTTATTAACCGGTTTGCTGCGGTACATCCAAATACCATAAGATCTCTATAGATATACCATGAATATCATAATTATTAATAATAAACGTTTATCATAAAATGTTGATAGTATGAAAAAAATATTGTCCATCTCTAGATGTATCTAATGAATTAAATAATAATCTCTATACCAACTCTGCTTATAAGATTGCATTGTTTACCATAGATGAAGTGTCTACATTAACAAATTTAATATTTACAATAAATTAAAATGATTTTATACAAGTTTATCTAACCTAAATAAACAAACAGTTTTAAATTATTCACTAGTATTTTAGTAATATATCATTACTTTAGTGATAATATAATAAATCCTAATATAAATAATATATATATATATGTCAGTATCAAAAATGGCTATAGATTGGAGTTAGTATACCTTGAAGATAAAAATGTTAGAAAAAGCTGAAGTATTTAAGAATAATTATAATAAATTAAATACATTTATAGTTAAGGTATCAATTCAATATTCAAAATATGGTTGAATCTAAAAATGTAGTGAATACAACTTTAAAAGAATATTATACTATAGTATAAGAACATTTAAATATTTTTATCTCTTTTCTTTACTTATTAAAAATATCATAAAAAAATATTTAAAAAACAAAATTAAATTGATAAATGAAAAACAGCTAAAAATAGTAAAATTGAGAAGATATAATTTAAATTCAAAGTAATGACAGACTGTTTCATTTCATTAAAATAATACAGCATATAGTGAATATATAACCATTAGCAGTAATTCTTAAGAAAACAATAATCAATATTTAAAGCAAATTACATAAATTAAATAATAGCAAGTAATGACTGTTGGCTAAAGTATGTAGATATAGTACAACAGGAAATGACCAAAACTTACATATCTAGGAAATGTCTTGAAAGAATGGTACATATAAAAACGATGAAAATAAACAACACCAGTAGCCATTGTATTATAACCCAAGTCCATTTTGGTGCCAGCGTCGATGATGAACCTTGCTCCTTCTTGACGATAACGAGACTCTATCTCGTGTGGTATACTGTCCTGAGCTGAGGCGGTACGATGCAATTCATCTTTGTCGAAATACCAAAAGGCCATGGTCGGTGTGCTTAAGTCTGCGAAAACGAGAAAAAACGTTTTGTATAACATTAAAAATAAGAAAATGTATATAAAAATGTAGGTAAACCGTGGGATCGTTTTACTCACCAGTCATGAGAAATCATTAAAATTTAACTATATGTTGAAAAACACAAACAATAACTATTGGTCATAATTTTGAGGTGAATGTTGGTCGATTATCTTTACATGAATCACGCTTACGGAATTGAAGCAAATTATATCGAAAAATTTAAAAAGAAAAAACCAAAAATCTTCTATCAGTTATATATAGGTGTAATATTATGATGTAGCGCCGACGTACCGCATCCCCATCTGTATGTGTGTGTGTGTGTGTGTGTGTGTGTGTGTGAATATGTATGATCATTTCATTTAAAACATAAGATCAGCGTTACAAACTTCATACTGATAAGCGATAGTATGTGTGTCTACATTCATTGTCATGAAGATAGTTACGGTACGCCAAAACTGCGCTGGAAGCCGCTAAACCTACCATTTAACTGTCGAATGCTGTTGTTTGATATGTAGATTCTATTCACCCATTCTCGTGACTGAATATCGGTTTGTAATCACTTCGTCAGTGCACAAGAATAGTGACACAACTCAAAAAAGTAGATTTTTCAGTATAGTGAATTAAAGATTTCCTGTTTCTTGTATAGCATATGACGATTATATGACACTACAGCTATCTTGTGGCTATTTCTTGAAACATCAAACCTGTCGTTCTTGCACATAAAAATATGGTTATTTTGCAATGCATTTTCATGATAATCTCGAAACTATTCTTGTGCACCGTAGTCTTACAAATGTTTTCCTGATTGTTTTCGAGTTTCGTCCATAATGACGTACGGATATGTCCCTTCTCTCTATTTTGAAACACCTTTCCATTCTATCTAGGGCTGCTCGATTATTTTATTTCCATATAATCGATATGTAGAAATATAATTGATTGTTAATTATTCATAAATTATAATCGATACTAAAATTATGATTGGTTATCATTTATACAGAAATTATAATCGATATTAATTGATACATCAATCAATCTGAGAATCAACTGTAACAACTAAACTGATTATTTGATTATTTAACTTAATAGAAATGTATATAATTAGGAAAACGATTAAAAAATGTTTACATTTTTCTTGTAAAAGAAAACGGATCATTTCAATTTAGTAAATTTTTGGTGACCAGCAGGGCTGTATTAAGAATTTAGACGCCCCAGGGCACTTATAAAATTTGGCCCCCCATTTTGGTGTTGGAAAGCAGAGGCGGATCTAAGATTTTTTACGCCCGGGGAAAATATTAAAATTACGCCCAATCATAGACCAAGACTGAAAATATATCATTTCCTTTAATTGTTTTCTAATAAATGGAACTAAAATTACAAACATACTTTACATACTACATACTTATTGATTTTTAAATATATAATAATGTTAACTAAAAAAGTTAAAAATATCAAGCTAGTTCATACTCTGATACTCATAGAATCTTATTACTTATTACTAGGGTTCGGAAGTTATTGCATTGAAAATCATGAAAATATGCATGCAAAAATGCATTAAAATATCATCAAAAATGCACGAATATATGCACAAAAAAAGTTATATGCAATGAAATATGTAATTAATAATTATTAATTAAGTTATTATTTTTATTTTAAATGCAATTTGATAAATAATTTATAAAAATTAATAATATAAGTACAATAAATTTTATAAATAGTAAAAATGCGACTAACAATGTGTATTTCTGTTTAAGTTTCAGTTTTCTTTTAATGGCTCTGAAAAAATAAAAACAATTTTCTTTAAGTACCTATTTTTACTATTTATTTTGTATATTATTTTACCTTGGAAATTGCATTGAACAATTAAAGATTTTTTAATGTTTTCGAATTTGAACGATTGTCGATTGGAAGTGAATAAATTTTTATACGCTGAAAACGTACGGTCAACGTCGACTGATGTTATTGGGCAGTTTTTCATATACGTGAGATCATTTAAACTCCAGTTTTCTTTAAATATCTTATCATAAATATCTTATTATGGACGTTAGACGTATCGATTTTTTCTGACGTTTATCGATAATAATTGATTTCAATAGTGTACAGAAAAATATAACAACATTAATAAGTATTAACTTATTATAAGAAATATTCTATAGAATATTTCTTATAATAAGTTAATACTTAATACGTATACGTCGAACTTAAAATATAGCATGTTATATGCATAAAATGCATAAATATGCATGTTATATGCATTTATTGTGAAAAAATGCGTGTTTTCCTTAAAAACCTCAATATATGCAAAAATATGCAATTTTTATTTGGTGTTTTTAAATTCGTTACAACTCAAAACAAATTTCTGTCTTACTTAGCAATTTATTGGAATATTCAATAATAATATGCAAATTCAATAAGTCCCGAGCCCTATTTATTACTTATGTTACAATAATTAAACTAAATAAAAGTTATTCTGATTTTTACACTAGGTACTATTAAAGTATACTAAAGAGTAATCTTTTCTAACTATTAAAATTATTAATAATACACTTGTTTAATTAAATATGAAAGAACTTTTTTATTAAAACATTTTTTATTTACAAATCTGCTACTTTCATTACACTTTACACAATTAAATAAATTTAAAGCTTTATTCTTCTGACTTTTACTTCAGCGAAGTCGTTTATAACTGAATCGAAATCGATGGAGTTTGATATTTCTTTTTCTATTGATAATAACGCAAGATTAGTCAGTTTAGTTTGATTTACTGTGGAGCGTTTTGATTAGTTTCAGTTTGCTGAAACTCCGTTCACACGTGGCTATTGTGCATGGCAATGTTAAATAAAGCCGAAGCGCTATGCAAATATTTGGAAAAATACTAGCCATAGAATACTCAAAAATAAACTCTAATAGTTCTAATGGTGTCGTATTTTTAATACTGGGTAATGCACTTATGGCATGATGCTGACATTACGCATGATGCTTAAAATGTATAATTTCTTCGGTTAGTTCTGAAGCGTTCAAGTCTTTATTATATTTTAAGGCTAAATCAGCTGCTGCTTTGACTAATTGGTCTGTTTCTTTTTCGAATAGTTCAGATCCAGTCAGAAAACTAAAATCTAAGGATACATTATTCATTTTTTCAAATCTCCAGCCCAAGTGTGAAAGCAAAACATCACAGACGTTTTTCAAATGAATTAAACAATTATTTTTAGCAGAAACGTTCCATTCATCAGCAGATTCATCAAAATCCATTCTTTTTGCTCTTTTTTTCTTTTTTCTGGAAATGAAGGAGACATACTCATTTTTACACTTATTTGTTCAGCATCTTGGAATAATATTTGAATTCTATTATTTCTTAAGTCAGTTATTTCTTTTATTAATTCATGAATCATTTTTGCTGCTTGACATACTGTAATTGTTTTTTTTTTGAAGAAATACATTTACACAATCAATACTTGATAGTATAGAACTCCAAACCATTAATAGACAAATAAATTCATGATCCACTAAATTAAGTAAATTTTTTGCAATTGGTTTTGATTCAAGATTTCCATTTTCAATAATATTAATCAAAGCACATTTCACATCAGGTAATTGTTTATAAAGGGCCTTTACCGCAGCAGCTTTAGAGGACCATCTAGTATCTGAAAAGGGTTTAAGAGTTACTTTCAATGATTTCATCAATATTTCCAAACGTAAGGTAGAACAATTTATAATAAAAATAAAAAAAATCTTTTTTTTAAACATAAACAAATGTATAACCATCTTGGTAAATATTATAATATATAATAATATTATAAAATATTAACATAATTTTTAATAAACAGATGTAATATTATATCGTACATTGATTGATAATCTTATAAAAGTTATTGTGTAGGTATCAGACCAGACATTTTAACGAAAACACAGCATTAATAAATGCCTAGTTTGACACTTTCACTCAGAATCTTAATAATTATAGACCATAGTAGGTATATACTTATTACTTATACGAATATATTCATAATCTTACCTTTAACTAAAATGATGTCTATTGTCTATACCAGTGGTTCTTAACCTTTTTTAGTTCAGCGCCCCCTTTATCGTAATAACTAATTGCTAACGCCCCCCCCCCCTCGTGCAAAATCAAAATTTTCTTCTTATAAATATATATATATATTTGTATATTAATTTATTCATCAGTATATTATAACATTATTAATTAGACTATTAAAGTAAAAACTCTTATTTTTAGATAGTTATGGTTATATTTTACACCACTTAACAAAACAATTTAATACTTTACTATACAAAAAGATTTACTGAACTATAAAAAATAAAATTATAAAATATACAAATTATACCTATCAATGACTGCCCTGAGCCTGATGAGTAGCTGCTAATATAACGATGTCTGGTTTGATATTGGTGAAAGCTAAACGTAGATCACCTTTGTTGCAAATGTCCAACCGATTTCTTTGTTTCGTCAAAAGCCGAACAACAACGCTGAATCCTTTTTCAACTAGATACGTTGACGGGAAAGAGAGAAGCAACAATTTAACTTGTTGCCATAGTTGTGGATAAGTGTCTTTAAGCTTGATCCAGGCAAGCTCGTAACCGACCTGCTTAAAAACAAGTTGTGCCTCACAGTCGTGTTTAAGATCGATAAACTCCATTTGTAAATGAGGTTCGAGATCTTCCACAGATTCAAACGAAAATGGATCTAAAATCCAATTACAGATTTGTAACTCAAGTAGGTCTTGAAATCTTGATTTCATGTCTTTTTTGAGCTGCAAAATATGATCTGTGAAAATCAGAATTTTGTCTTCTGGAATTAAACCATTTACGTCTGAACATGACTTGAGGTTCGGAAACTGAATCAGTTCTTGACGATTTATGTTTGTTCTGTAAAGATCTAATTTAAAAATGAATGAGGAAATTATTCCTTTGGCTTTGATAAAGTTCATCTTATTCCCTTGAAGCTTCAAATTGACTTCATTCATTTTTTCAAAAATATCTGTGAGGTACCCAATCTCAATTTTTCGTTGCTTCAAATTTTCTTGAAAATTGACAGGATCAATTTTATCGAGAAATTCAATGATAGAGTCAAATAATGCAAAAAAACGACACAAACATTTTCCTTTGGAAAGCCACCTTACTGCTGTATGCAAAAGTAATCTTTCAAAATCTTCATCACTATCATGACAAAGTGCTTGAAACATGCGGTCATTGAGTGAACATGCTTTAATCTTGTTTACAGCTTTTATGACGAATTGAAGGGTTTCAAGCAGCACACCGCTTAAGTTTTTAGCAGCTAAATGTTGGCGATGTATAACGCAATAAACACAAATAACACCTGGGACAGATTTTTTTAGGTGGGCTATAAACCCAACATGACGACCGGTCATCGAAGGAGCGCCATCCGTTGCGCATGCAATAATATTTGTCAAGGGGACGTTTTTTCTGGTAAAATATTCCTCCACCGCTTGAAAAATCGACGACCCTTTGGTATCAGTGATCAAACTTATAGCAAACAATAATTCCTCGATGATTTCTTTACATTCATTGAAAAAGCTCACCGCCCCCTTCAAAACTATCGCCCCCTAGAGAGACCGAAATGCCCCCAAGGGGGCGGTACCGCCCCCGTTAAGAACCACTGGTCTATACCTACTAACTGGCTATTCCGTGCGCTGAGAGGTTCAGCCGCGCTTTCATATGACAATTAGCAGAATTTATCACTGTGGTCTGTGGTAATTAATTTTGTACTATTTTTGTCAGCGTCGATAACGTTCATATTAATTATTATATTTATATTTACTATTGATAAAATATGTTTATATTTAATTTGTATTATTAGTCTCTCTATAATCTATATGTACTGTCGACCGTCGACGTACGCCGCCGATCGCAGCTACGCGATCTAATAATAGAATGATTAATTATTTTACGCCATGTATGATTTTATTTTTGTTTTTCATTATTAAGTAAAATAAAAATATTGTACCTAATAATACCTATTGTTTGTGTATAGATTGTAATTATATTTTAATAAAAAATTAGAAAAAAAATTCTAAAACCAAACATTAATTTAAATACCCACAAAAAAAATTACGCCCACTAAAATTTTACGCCCGGGGATCAATCCCCGGCTTCCCCCCCTAGTTCCGCCTCTGTTGGAAAGATGTTGGAGAGGAAGAAAAAAAACATGTTAATCATATTATTGTTTTATCGTTTTGTATTGTTCAAAATACAACTGAAATAGTTATTGTAACCACTTAGTCCATAGGTCATAATCATACCAACCCTAATTTTATGAAACCATCACTAC
>JASXSY010002423.1:0-47359 GCA_034509805.1 Sipha maydis | reverse complement strand
AAAGTTTATAATATATTTACCAGGGAACCAAATTTAAATTATAAGTTAAATTTTTACTATTTGTTTGCAAAGTTTTGGCAAGCAACTTGAATTGCTATTTTTGAAAACCACCCTTGCTATTACTTGCTAATTATTCGCAATTTTTTGGCATAGTTTTTGAGTGTATAGGATAAGTGGGTGGGCTAACTGAACTTGGCCCACCTAATTAAAAATTGATCATATATAATGTAAAAATGACTTGCTAATTTCAAAAACTAACTTGCTATTACTTGCTAATTATTCGCAATTTTTTGGCATGCATTTGATAAGTATCGGGTAATGTGGGTGGTCCAAGTTCATGGACGTTGGTTTGCCATTCAAACTATGGATGGGAAGGAACGACTAGGTACATGATACTACCGACTATTATTCGGTTTTAATCACGTACTACCGACTAATTAATCGACCAAAATGCCCTAGACTAACTAATAAAAATAAATGGACTTAGTCGACTAATTATTCGACTAAAATGTTTACCACCAACTAATATAAATAAATAAAATTAGTCGACAAATAATTATTCGACTAAAATTAGGTACTGATAATTCGGTAATTCAGAGAAATTGTAGTCGTAGTTCTATTTTAAACTAGCTAAAACAAAAATACCGATAATGACACATACTCTACAAATATTTACATAGGAGATTTACATATATTCTGCATACAATTAATGCTGAACACGCAGAAAAGAGTATAACAGATGAATTATACTTACTTATCAGTGAAAATTTGAATGGTAAAATTTGAATGATAATATCAATACATTTTTTTAACATGACAAATTTTGATTTATTTATATTTATTTGATGACAAATTTTTAATTATTAAAATGGATCTTTTACAATATTACAAAAGAAAATTATAAAATTTTTGAAACTCCTGAAATTCAAACATCTCTAATAATGAGGCCGTTGATTTATGGAGTTTCTTGGATGATAAACTAAATACAGAGCGAACTCAAGTTATATCAGTAAGCATTGCGCATAACATTTTAAAAACAATATTTCAGTCTACCACACTCCAATAGAAAATCAAAGCCGATTGATTTTTGGATCAAACATAAAATACTATTGGGCGAATTATTCAACTTAGCATTAAATTTAGTGATCTTTGCTACCTCAGTACATTCTGAGAGAATTTTTTCAAAAGCAAGTGAAATCATGTCAGTAAAAAAAAATAGAACGCATTCAAAAAATTTAGATACGTTAATATTTTTTAAACAATTTAAAACAGTTGTAAATTTTAATTTATATTAATTTATATTTGCTCTGAAGTAATGTTTAAGTTTTTTGTTACATTATTATGTTGAATAGAGTAATTTATACAAAAGCTTTTGATCAGTCCAATAAAAACAAGTTGAATAAAA
The DNA here is from genome assembly GCA_034509805.1 of Sipha maydis. Lineage (NCBI taxonomy): Eukaryota > Metazoa > Arthropoda > Insecta > Hemiptera > Aphididae > Sipha > Sipha maydis. Next base: position 45,954 of record JASXSY010002423.1, on the reverse strand, counting down.
TGTATAAGTCAAAATATAAAAATAAATCAAATAATTATAACTAATCGAATAATAATAACTAGTTGAATAATAAAAATAAGTCGAGTCAAAAAAATGTTGGAGTAACTAAATTAGTCATATGATACTACCGACTAAGTCGGTAATTATTAGTCACTTTTGCCCATCATTAATACAAACTGTTTGCTACCTTTAAAATTTAATCCAATTAATACCATTTCTTAGATAAATTATAAATAAACTGCACTCCTTATTCTGTCGTTTTTATGGTTATGGATTTATACTTACTCGTATTGTGGTTGATAACCATATTTATATAATCTCCCAATAATATTATCAATAATATTTATAAATTGGAACTTAAATGTTGTAATGCTAAAAGTTAATTTAATCTGTGCTTATTTTAAGAAGTAAAAAATTCCTTTGCCTATAAGAAAAAAAATTAAAAAGCCAATAGTTTTGGTTAAAATACCGAAACCGATATTTATTATACATAAGAACCGAAATCGATACCAAAACCGATAAAATCGTAAAGGTTCCAGCTTCTGCTACGAGCCAATATGTATTAAAATTTATATATATATATATATATATATATATATAAATGGATTTCTGTCTATTTGTTTGTCCTTCATGCACTCCTAAATGGCTGGATCAATTGCGACGAAATATGGTACACAAATATATTAGATCTATGCTGGGCCGTCCCGAAGGGGATCCCACCTTCCAAGTGTACAATATGTAAATGTCAGTTGGTAATAGTATTTAAGTTGGAACTCGGCAAATTATAATTTTTTTTATACAATTTATAAATAATTTTGTAAATACTACAAACTGTAGTTTCAGACATAATTTAATTCTTTAATGGAAAAAAAAGAAAAAGTAAAGCATATTTTACCATGTGCTAATCAAATTTGTCGTTTGGCATTGACTTCTCTTATTACAGTAGCATCAAACAAAAGATCTTTTATTAAACTAAAATTGATTAAAACGCGTCTTAGGTCAACAATTGCAACAAATGAGAGATTAAATTCTTTGGTTGTATTGGGAGTAGAAAAAGATATTGTTGACCAATTAGATCTAAATAAATTAGCTCATCAATGGTCAATTTTAAAAAACCGACGTTTACAAATTTAGTATTAATTATAAATATAATATGTATTATATTTTTTTTTTTTTGTATAAAAATATTATTTGAAGATTATAATATAATTATTATGTTACCAAATTGTAATAGTTTTGTAAATATACAACAGTGTTATACAATTTGTTATTGAATATATTTTATTGTAGTATACTTGTGAAGATATGATCCAAAAATATTTAATTTATAACTATAAGAGTTAGTAAAATGGAAAATATAATAAAATATTTAAAATTTTGAAATATCGTGTAAAATATATTTACTGACTACTATGCTTGTAACCTGTAGGTAGTAGAAAGTTGTCGAGCGAAGCGAGAAAATTTTTTTTGAGTTGGCACATTAATGTATTTTACCCCCCTCTCCTCATTATTTTGTTCCGAACGGCCCTGGATCTATGGGCAGAATATAGGCTATAAAATAAACATTTGGAGATTAATTATGAATAATGCAATAATATGTGTGCAGGTGAAGAAAAATAATATATTTTTTATTAAATTATTTTAATTTACGATTTTATTGATTTTTCAGAATAAATATACCAGGATACACTTACAAGTCAACTCAAATTTGTTTAATTTATTTCTTGAAACAAATTTTTACCTTTTTTGTGTAATATAAAAATGAATAAATAATAATTAATAATTAATAACAATATTTATTTTAAAATTAAATTTTTTTCGTTCATACAAGTATATTTTTTGGTCATTCTTTTAGTTTATTTTTTAGAGTTTTTAGGTTATTTTCGCATTTTTATAGTGCAATTTCGTGAAGTTTTTGGGTCATTAAAATCCTAGCTCTATTCATAGTTTAAGGAGGGTCCATTATATACCTCTCTACCAGTTAACACATAGGTATAATTTTTATATATAATTTTTGAAATTGATCACAATCTTTTGGAGTTTTTTCTATAAAAATATTTGTCATCTGCAAATATATGTATTCTATATGGTGAAATAATCTTTATGCGGTGATAAATATCCACCTTATGGTATACCTGATATTACTTTTATATTATCAGATTTATTAATAAATAGTTGAACAAATTTTAATTTGTCACTCAAGTAACATATGGCTGAAACTATGATACATAGTAAAGAATTACCCACAATAATATTATTATACTATACATAATAGTATTCCCATTTAGTTTTTCCCAGCTTATTCAAAACAAAATAAGAATTTACAAACTATGGTTTACTGTGTCGAATGTTTTCAAGAAATGCATATAAATAACATAAATTTAGTGATAGAATTAAAAGCCTATAAAACGTAGGAGGAGAAGTGGATCATATTAGTAACGGTGGATAACCCGATATAAAACCGTGTTAGTCGATGGATAGCAGAGGCGGATTTATCTTTTTTACAGCTATAGGTACCAAAAATTTGCCGCCTCTATAATGAACAAGTTACAATACTCCTCCAAAATATCTACTCTAAATAATAAATGTATAGACAAAAGTAGTGGAAATCCATTCGAATTTAATTAATTTTCCAATTTTTGATACGTTTGAAGTTTTTTAATAAAACACTACAAAATTTACCGCCCTAGGCAGCTGCCTATAGTGCGTAATAAGAAATCCGCTTCTAGTGGATAGTATTGATAACATAATATTTTAACTGTTTTAAAACCAAAGTTTCAAAAGGATTACTGATAGAGGTAACCCAGAAATTATAAGGTAGTTTGTAATATTAGTGGGGTGACTTCAAAATTAGTAACTCTATTTATTTTTCTAATCGCTTGGAAAATTCCTTTCTAAAGCCATTTATAAAATAAAAATAGTAATAGAATGCTTAAGACTTTATAGCATTATAAAAAAAGAGCTGCAGCGTTCTCATATAGTTCGTTACATTGAGATTTAGATAAACCATTGAGTCTTTTGAAGATGTCTTCTAAGGAAAGTGAAATGTTAGAGAATAAATGAGAATACTGATCAATTGAAAGAGTATTTAAAATGTTTAATTATGTATTAGATGCTGAACAAATATAAGAGAAACGTGGATCAATAAACCAGTTTTAATTTTCTCATGATTATCTAGTTTAAAATATTTATATTTATGTTAATCATTTTATAATGATACACGTATAACAATTGGAAGTAGACAACTAAAAGATAAGTGTAAATAGTGAGTGTCATATGAAACAAGAGAGTTTAAGGCATATTCATTACTTAAATTTGAATCTTTAAACACAAGGTCAAGTAGTTTATAGTTTATAGGGTTTATTATGTTGAGTAAAGTGAAAAAGGGTATATTGATAACTGATTACCCTTACCTTGTCATTAATTGTACCACTAAATATTAAGTTTTCATAATAATATTTATATAGCCTTAAAAATAAACGCTTAATAAGTGTATTAATTTCATATGTGAATACCAAAATATATGATGTCATTCCAATTCCATACGACAAACTTCTTTTTAATATTATAGGATCGGAGTATACAATTCTGAAATTCGTCCAAATATCTTTCAAAACCATTTCTACTTTATTATGTTTTTTGTTGAGTATACTTGAATCTAGACAGATGAAAATATAATAATATATTATTGTATTCTATTATATATATATATATAATTTTCTCGTATTACAGAAATAATTAAAATCTGTAAATTAATATAATTGCGTATTAATCTAATCATGTTAATTATTTTTAAAAACTTATTTATCATAGATTATATAAAAGTTTAGTAAAAAATTTAAACTATTTATTTTTCTTTGGAAGAAAATAAAATAAAATATAACATTTTTTTAAATAGTCCTATCACACTTTAAGTGGCTATTCTAATTTCTAGAAAAATTATTTTTCAATATACTATTTACCTCTATCGTGGTTTTTCTTATAACTTTTTTTCATATTTTCTACGGTATATTTACAAAGCCATGATTGTTCGTTCGGGACACTTTCATCAGATACATTTTTTTTTCGAACTGGTGGAAATTGACAAGCCCATATTACTGCCAAAAACATAGCTGAAAAAAATAATGAATGAGTGTTACCATATACCAATTTAATTTAATCCAAAGAAGTTTGTGGGATCCCACTCTATAACACAGCTACAGCTACTAATATTTTTCGTTATATGTACTATAATTAGAACCCGGATTAAATGTATTAAAAATCATACAAAAATGCATTAAAAAACAGCCAAAAATGTCTTTAAAATAGACATTTTTTCGTGAAAATGTTCTTAAAAAATTGTATTTACATTTTTTTAAATTTATTATTTTATTAAACAAAAAATACTATTAAATCATTAGATAATTTATAATTTTATTGAAAAGAAACTTGAAAATTGAAAATGTTGAATTGGGACTGATGACGATAATATTCACTGAGAAACATTTTTAATGTGACAAATATTCTCTGGTGTTAATTCTCCTGATATATTTGTTAGAAAGGTTATTTGTTTTCTCAAATATTTAAAATTGTTTCCATTTTGGTATAATCACAATACTTTTTTAAGATATTTTTCAATTTTTTCTTTATTGCTTTTCCATAATTACTTGCAGGCAGGGGCGGATCTGAAGCTTAGTTAAAGGGGGGGGGGGGGCGAATTCCGAATAGGAATATCCATGAGTAATATACAAGTACAATGAGCTAGGTCAAACCTGGTGGGTGTAGGGGGTCACCACCCCCAGAAATCCGTATATTAAATTCGGATCAAATTGTTATAATTATCATGAATCATGCTACTTAGACAAAGATAATAATAATTAATAATTATTAATTTTTAAAAATGTATTGTGTAAATGGTAAATCTATATATCAAATATATAAAAAAAAGGCCCAAGGGCCAGAGGGGGGGATGATCGCCACGTCGCCCCCCCCATAGATCCGCCACTGCTTGCAGGGGGCCGAGTACAGGGAGGCTCGGGGGCTGCAACCCCCATAAGCTTGATAAGGTGGAGCTCAGCCCCCTACGGTTCTCAAATTGTAAAATGCCCTCAAAGTATTAATTTTATTCATAATAAATTAATTGAGAAAATACATTTTTTATACAAAGCATATAACTTTCAAAATTAAATTGGTATTTTTTAATTATTGTATTGTGTTTTTTTATGATTTAAATTGAATTTACTAATACTATTAAAATGTTATAACACACAAAACAACGAATAACTATATTTTACTAATTGTTTAACGATCAATTTAAGGAAAATTAAATTATTTATGTTAAACTGTACATGTTGTGTTTATAAAATAGTGAGCCCCCCATGACATTTTCAAAACCTGGCGCCTCTGATTACTTGTACATTTTGAAATACAAGCATTGTCATTTACGACACTAATTATCTCAGCTAAAAGTATAACTTTAGAAGTTATACAACTTGGTATATTTCCATAGTTGGCTTTTATAAATATTAAACTTGATTACATTTCTTTGATAACCATTAAATGTTTCATTTTTTGATAGCATTGTTTTCTGTTACTCTTTTAGTAAATTAAAAATATTCTAATCAGTATACTACATCTCTATCTAAGTTCTCAACGTATCAGTATTGGTTGAGTCCAGGGCTGTATTACCGCTTTGGCTGTTTAGGCTTTAGCCTAGGGTGGCAAATTTAAAAGGTCGAAACGAAAAGCAAATTTTACTATTATGTAACGCATAAATTACGTTGAGATATTATTTTTAAATTTAAAACATAAAAGAATTTTATTTGGATCACGATGTGAAACAATATCGATACATATTTAGAGTTCAAAATTATTGGTGGTTTTATTTTTACATACATTTATTATAACGAAATGCCCTAATATATATTTATAAATGTGGACGTCCAATAGATCTTTTACGTATCACTTTTAGAAGTAAAATATCAATATGTAAACTAGGTGGTAAATTTTGTTCAGCAAATGGGTGACAAAAACCTTAATCCGTCCCTGGTTGAATCAGTAAAAGAATAGTTTGGCCCATAAATTAAAACTTGTCTTTACATTTGAAATTTGTAATATGTAATAATACTATATAATAAACTCGTTTACTGTGTAAATTAAAATAAATAATATAATCAATAAGCCCGGCTTAAGGAGTAGGTAACATAGTACAGAGCGGCATTTTTCCGAGGCAATTTTTATCTATTAAAAAATGTGATATTAACATGTAAAGTGTGGCAAAACTAAATTTTACCTATGTTTGTTTAAATCCTATAGACGGGCCTGATGACCAAAAAAAAAAAAATTAAAAATGCTCTTAAAATGAGATAACATTGAAAAATGAAAAATAAAAGTTTCAGCTTTGAAGTGTCTGTTACATATAGCAAATTATTTACTTGGAAAACATTGTCTAATGTCATCAAAAATAGATGCTTTTTGCATTGGAATCCGGGCCCTAGTTATAATACAACAGCAGCTATAATACATTGCAGGAAAACATAAAAATTATGATACGAAATTTAGCAACCACCGTTATTGTTTATACTAAATAGCAGTCTGTGATCAATATTATAGCTGCTTCTGCTTTTTCCTATCATCACTACTCAGCAGTCTGTATTCTAAAATCAAATTATATGTAGAAATAATCTCAAATATAAACTGTAAAAATCAAATGATTATTAAAAAATAATATAAACATTATGTACTATATTACATAATCCCATAATCTAAATTGTCTATGGTAATTACTGAAAGCGTTGCAGTATGGCAATATAGTGTAAACTTGTCCACTTAAATTGACAATGATTTGGGCTAAGGCATCTCCAGTGGATCTACCAAATTGTATGCCAATAGTGACAACACTAGTAGCCCATTTAAAATGTGTTCTGTCCTCGATTTGAGCGTATAAATAACTTAACGCTAATACATTGCAATTGAACATTCCTCCTAAGCTGATCATGGACAACTGAATGTTTATGATTAATTATTAGATACATCAATAACATGATGAATACCATTAATTAGGATCATTGTGAGTCAATAAACTTACCCTGAACTGCAACAATGATGGCGAATCGGTCATTAAAAAATAACTAATACACGCCCAAGCAGGCAAAAGTATAACGTTTATTTTATACAAGAAGTAATCAGAAGTAACCATCAAAATTATTGATACGATAAGAGCCGAGTAAGATTTGATTACTTCAAGAGCGTAGGCCACCTAAAAATTAACATACTTATATTATAACAGGCGGTCCGATTATAATTATTTTCAATGAGGTAAAAACATGACTTACAAACGCTATGATAACGTTATGATTATAATTAGGACTAAGCGCTTTTTTTTGTATATTTTTCAATAATAATTTAAAATATATAATACAATTATATAGAAATTTGTTTCATAGTACTAGGAGTTAAAAGCAGGGGATCAAAAAAGTTACAACCAAATTTTGAAACTCGGGATAGTCAAGAGAAATTTAAAATCAGGTACAAACTGGAAACCGAAATCCGACAAATATGTGAACCAGGTTTTCATCCAAAAGCAAACTCGGGGAAAAATTAAAACCAGTTTCAATTGAAAAACCGAAATGCAATTTAAATTGTTAAATTATGAGTTTATCTGATACAAATAAATAAAAAAATAAAATGTTTATTTTAACTTTATTTTTGGGGAATGAAAGTTATCGATGAGCTTGTCTGCCGAGGAGGCAGTGTTGATCTAGTAGCAATAGTTAAATCATGCTTGTGCTACTAATTAATTTATTGCAATGTTCAGAGTATTTTCTTTAATTTTTTCATCAAATATATTATCTTTATTATATTGTAATAAATACACCTATATTTATAAATATTATCATGTTATCTAAGAGTAATCGTACTAGTATATTTTATTAACTATACATCCTTGAACTGATGTGGGTCACAACAATATCACATTTTTAATGTGCTTAAAGATCTGATTTTTTTTTAACTTTTCTTTTTTACACGGAGTTCAACGAAGTGTTTTTGTTGTGATACCACCATTTTTTTTCCTTAATAAGTACATTTTTATTTACTGAGCCTTTCATGGATTATAATGTAAACATCTCTGCCACTACGAAGTTACCTTTCTTTATTAGTAAGATAATAAGTAGTAAGATAATAACATCTAAAACAAAGATTTTATTTTATTACTAAACTTGTATAATTACCGAGGTGTAATGCATGAACAGTTATTAACAACTTATTGATTTACTGATTAATTAATTATTGTAAGTGTATGTAGTAAAAAATAAAAATAAAAAAACCAATTACTTAGATAAAGCATTAATATTATCTAATACAACTATTTCTAGTACTATTACTAATACTAGTAATATACAATCAATGATATTATGTAACAACATACATTATTTATAAATAAAAATACGAATTGTCACAGTCAAAAAGTCCGATTTTTTCTGCATGTCGAACAAAAAGTCCGAAGACACAAATTATTTAGTTCAAAAATAAGTAAAATGTAAAATATCTCTTTAGGTGCTTATTTGGATTATTATTACGCATGTTATAATATTATTAAAATACATACCTACTTGTACATAAATATTGTTAGACATATAAATTAAAAATAATATATTCAATATAATATTGTACAAATCAAATCAAAATCAAAAATTAGTGGCGTAACTGAGGACCCGCAGACCCCCACGGTGCGGGGGCCCACGGTAATTTGGGGCCCTTTGGTTTAAGTACCTTTAATAATAATAATAATAATAATAAAATTAATAATAATAATAATAATAAATTAAAAAAAATAAATAAATAAATAAATTGAATAATTGCTCTTTTTCAAATTAATTAGAGTTGATCTATGTTTATAATACTATATTAAACGAAATATGTTCGTAATCTTATAGTAAATGTTTAGTAATAATATCTTATCATGCGGAAATACCTACAATAAGTAATACCAATATTAACGATAAGCGTTTTATTTTATGTTTCCAGTCTACAAAGTTATATTGTCATATAAGTATGTGACAGTTACGCGACGTGTATTGTGTATAGATCGTTTTTCATATATTTTTACCATTGATTATAAATTTTGTGTATTATATATTTAAATATTTTACAAATTACTCAATTCGAAAAATATATACTTTAAATTCTTTATATACATTATAGTATACGAGTATATTAACAACATGAATAGAAATAAAATTTTATCTGGTTCTCAAAAAAGGAAATTAAAAGAAGAAAAATATATAATAATTTCAAAACATCCAAAAATTACATCTATGTTTCAACAGGAAGAACAGGTAAACAAGAATAATTAAAAGGCTTTTTTATCCCATAATTGTTATTAAACAAATACAATGTCTATAATAGGTATATACGAGTATAATAAATATTAAAAACTAAAAACTAAAATATTTTAAATTAATATTTTTTTCTTGACCTTGTAATATTAGGATCCGTTATCAGTAGATATTCCCAAATCTACGATTAGTAATATTCAAACAGTTACTGTTGAGCAAATGGAAAATAATACACCTAATTCAATATCTTCAACTATCATTGATGTACAAAATTAAAAAAAAACCTGTATGTAAATTATTAAAAAATATAAAACAATTTTTAAAATTAAGTATAATCATATATTTTTAATTTAAAGATTCAAAATGATGAAATGATTAGTATGATTGTTGATCAAGCACAAAACGCAATTAACAGTGATTAATTAAATTTGAGTCACCCTCATCCCACGGATCGTGGACATTTTGTAAATAATATTTCTAATGAATTAAAAATAAATAGGTATTTTAAAATTTGGTACTTGTAAACCCAAAGGCCCATTTTCTCGTGATATTAAAGGGCGCTGCTTTTCTACTTCTTATTATTTTATTGACAATAATTTAAAAAACCTCCCATGAACTTGGTTATGCTACTCCATGAAATTAAATAGAGCATATTGTGAACCATGTTGGCTTTTTTCAACCAAAATACTAATAATAATTGGAAATATGGAATTTGTGATTGGCGGGGACTTTCAAAAAAAATTAAAGATCATGAAATATCGTACAATCATATGCATGCGTGTGCTATATATAGTCAATGGAAGTAAAATAAAAATATAAACTTGTTGTTGAATAATGATTTTAAAGAAAGTGTTAATTTTTGGAAACTAGTACTGAAAATACTTATTGATATATTATTTACATTATCATCGTCTAATATTTCTTTTCGAGGTCATCGGGAAGTTATTGGAGAAACTAATAACGGTAATTTATCAATTATGGAACTTTTAAGTAGATACCCACTGTTACATTTAAATAAATACTAATTTTTTGTATTTCACAAAAGGAATCATTTTTAAAATCAGTTGGAGGTACAAATCCAAAAAACCATTTAAATAGAGTTTTGGGTAAACTTGTCACCAATGAATTTGGCATCAGGTGTTCTTGGACAAGTCGTGGGAAGAACATTGAAATAAAAATTGGAGATTTTTATTTAATTAAAATCACTAAAAGTAATAACTCAACTAAGTATATTTAGCCAAATAATGAAATTTATATATGTATTGTAAAATTTATATTTATTCAAAAATAATTCGTTTTTAAAATCATTAGAAATTATCAAAGATATTTCAACAAGTTTGTTTACCGAATCTGACTTTGACAAGACAGTATCAGATTGGCTAAGACATGCCAATACTCGACATAGTAGAACTCCAGCCATTCGATTATTTCCAGAAAATATTATATTATAATTTATCTAATAATAATTTTTGATTTAAATCTGTTTTTTTTTTTTTTTAAGTGGCATTTATTAATTTAATTTAAATCTGTTAAGTCACAGAAAAAATGTTGTTATTACCTGCAGGCTGCAAAACCAAATTTTTTTTCTAAATAAAAGTTAAATTTAAAACTGTTATTTTGATTTAATTAAGTATATTTTAATTTATTGTACGAGTACAAAAGTTCAATATAATAATAAAAAAAAAAACTACATTTGACAAATGCGGTTGAATTTTTGTTATTTTAAGTATAATACTTATTATTTTATTACTATTTACATATACATTTTGTTTTAGACTACTAGTAATCTAAAAAAGAAACATATAGCGTCAATATCAAAGCGCCACTTTAAAAATATTTTGAAGAATGAAAAAGAAAAGTGTGTTATCCAAGTAAAAAACAAATAATTACTGAAAATGTTAATATTAGCAATACAATAATTTCTGATACTCAAATATTCAACATTAATTATGATTTTTTGACAATACATTAAAAATGGTTGGTAATGCCTTTCAATTCGCGTAAATACTTATCTAGTATTCAAACATTAAATGTTGCACAAAATACTTTAAATTCCTGTATTGAAGACGACATATCTGATGATAGTAATATAAATTTATTGGATAAATTAAGACATTGGATTTTAGAATATAAAACTTCACACAAAAGTTGTAATTCACTCCTTAATATTATGAGGTCGGAGGAATTGAATGTACCCAAAGATGTGTGTACTTTAATGAGAACACCAAAAACCCAAGAAATTTGTAATATGACTAATGGTACTTACATTCATTTAGGCTTTGAAAATATGTTAATACCAGTCTTAGAGTTGTATCATAATAATGTAGGCATATCTAACCACAATTTAAAAATAGGTATTAATGTTGATGGCTTACCTTTGGTAAAAAGTTCCAAAAGTCAAATATGGCCAATTTTAGTTTCCATTTTAAATGATAAGGAATAGCATACTAATGTTTTTCCTATTGGTATTTTTCACGGTTACCAAAAGCCTCAATCGATTGAAGAATTTTTTAATCCATTTGTTTCAGATATTTTAAAAGTATTAAAATATGGTTTGTATGTATGTGGAAAATTATTAAATGTAGAGATATCAAATATAGTTTGTGATGCACCTGCAAAATCGTTGCTTTTAAATGTAAAAAGTCATAATGCTTATTTTGGGTGCACATCATATGTGGAAAAAGGTACGTATTTACAAAATCGTGTATCTTTTCTTGGAATGGAGTCAAATTTGAGAACTGATAAATCTTTTTGTAAACAATTTGATGATGACTATCATAAAGTGGTTAATCTATTACTGAATTTACCAATTAATATAACTGAAGTAGTATGCCTTGACTATATGCATAATGTTTGCCTTGGAGTGATAAAAAGATTAATAGAATTTTGGGTTAGGGGTAAAAAGGACACAAGATTACCTGACCAAAAAAAAAAAAAAGCTAATAAACGATAAATCAATAAAATTAAGAACTTACATACCTTCTGAATTTACACGGTTATCAAGGTCTATTGATAATATTGAGTATTTTAAAGCAACAGAATTGAGGAATTTTGTTATGTATACTGGTGCTATTGTCTTGCAAGGTAAATTAAAAAATTCTTTTTATAAGCATTTTATGCATTTAGTATTAGCTGTTCGTATTTTAGCATGTGCTGAAACTTGTCAGATGCTCAATATATAGCTTCTCAATTATTGAAAATATTTGTTACTGATTATGCTACCTACCTTATACACACATAAAACTGTGGAGTTGTTTTGACCACCAAATAAGTCAATTCCGTCCACATTCGAGCGTTAGATTTTGCCTAAGGATGAAGGAGTGTTAATTTGACTACGCTATGTAGTTAATAGTAACTACTTGGTTTAATTTACCTATGTTAGTTATTACAACGCCAGTTTCAGTTCTAATTTACTTCACAAAAAGTATCGGTATAACTACATCAATAATGTTATCTCAACTATTTTAAGGAGTTAAAATCAATATTATATTTATAATACTATTGCAAAATATATTAAGAGTACTGACAGAGATCTGAACTTCAATTGGGATTATTATTATTAAGTTCTCATAACCTAACACCTACCCTACTGAGCTACTACCTAACTTGACATGAAATTGTGGAAACACTGTTATCTAAATAAAGTCATATCTTCAATTTACCTGTGTAATAATAAGATAGTGTAAAAAAAATGTTGTAGGTAATTAACTAATGAACATAGGCAGATATTTGATCACATTTTGGGGGGCTTAACACGTTTGTCTGATCCATGTAAACATATATTTTTAATATGTGTCCAATGTTCACCTATGCTAATGAGGTAAAATAAAACGAATACGAATTGCCTCTCAATATATAATAGGTACCTTAAATTGTATCGTTCGCAACACGAATAATTAAGATAATAAATAATGTTATATAATTATAATATAAATAAGAACACAGCACATGTGCAATATCAATAATAGATTTTTAATTATTATCATATCAACTAGGCTAGTCACAACAACGTGCATCGATATTTATTTTAAGAGTAAAAATAATTCAAAATAACTCATTAACTTGTAGTTATTTTAATCCTCCAAACATGTTAAATTAAATAACCTGGATTCTCAAAATAACAATTTTTACGAGTTATTTCAATACCTTCAAATAGTTGAAATATTATATTTAGATCAACGATCTATTGCAGTTGATTTAACCTACAAATGCAGTTTACTTCAATTATAATGCTTGACAACATAGTATGTAGTTAAAACAACTGTCCCATTTTTATGTGTGTACGGTCAACATTCAATACCTTACAATATTCATAGTTTGATACACCTACCTATGTTTTCAATGATACATGGACCACTTGATAATTTCAGTGCATTTAGGTATGAGAATTCGCGTAATCATATATATTAATAGATGTTGACATATAAGTCATATGTAAGGCCCGGATTTAAATGCATTTAAAACTATACAAATATGCTCTAAAAAATAGCCAAAAATGCTCTTAAAAAATGCATTTTACAATAAAAGTGAACTTAAAAATGCCATATATATTTTTTTTTTACACGATTTGTAAATTTTAAATAAGATGTAATTTTTATTTATTATTTTATTAAAAAAACTGAAAATTTGAAAAATTGACTTGATACTGACAAGCAAATGTTATGACTGTGATGTAATACGAACAGACTTATTTGAACGTGATTTTTGACCGAATACGGGTGACACTCCACAGTCAATAATAAATTATGATAAAAACTGAATCGAAAAATAAAGATTGACAATTAATATAGAAAACTCGTTAAAGCTACTTAAACATTAAGAAAATAAATTATGTTTAGATAATATTTTTGAATAGGCTAAATTTGTATAGTTTATTGAACAAATATGCATTAAGAACGAAAAAATGACCGAAAAATGCTAAAACATGTTCTAAAAATGAAAAAATATTGTAATATGCAAAAAAAAATGCAAAAAATTGCACAATAAAAATTTCACCTTTGAAGTCTCTGTTATATGAATCAAATTATAAACTTGGAAAGCATTGTCTAAGATTAACCAAAAAAAGATGCATTTTGCATTGAAATCCGGGCCCTAGTCATATGTAAGTAATATCAATGTTGAAAGTGTAATTGACAATTTTAAAAATGTTCCTACAAAAAGAAGACTTGTTTTTTTGATGTTATAAAGTTATAAAATACAAATATAATGTGTTGTTCAATGTTCTTCTTATTATTAAACATATTAGGTACATACAAACATATATATATATCTATATATTATGTATAAAAATCTGGTGTCACAGTTTTTGTCCGAAATTAACTCCGAAACTGATGGACCGATTTTGATGAAATTTTTTGCACCGTATGTAATTTGGTCCAACTTAAAAGATAGGATAGTTTTTATTCCAAATTTTTTAATAATTTAATTAACTTTTAATAAATTTGTATAATTGCATAGTGTAGGTATTTCGGGTTTTCCCGTGGCCGAAACAATAATAATAATAATAATAATCTCCATAGTTAAATTTTATTATTTACTTTTTAAATTTTATTTTTCAACATTTTATTTAAATGCGAAATTTGGTACGACGTATTCATCAGTATTATTCAGTGAAGGGTATAGGAATTTTCGGCGCTGCTGTTTCGGCGATAGATATTTTCGGCGATGCTGTTTCGGCGACGCTGATTCGGCGATAATGACAAAATACATATTATAATGAAAATTATTTTTAGTATAAAAAAATTAAAAATTTCACTATAAAAATGTATTTAAATTATTTTTATTATAACTAAAACATTGGGAAAAATTTTTATATTTTATATAAATATTTTATGATAAAATTGTTATCTAAGATAACTTGTACCTATGTATATGTATGTATGGTGTAATACAAATAATAATAAATGATAGCCAATAGGTATATGACGGCGATAATTTGATCGGAAAGTCCTAGATATGATAAAATAAGTTTTAACACTGATGTGTGAAGTGTATGACAGTGTTGTGTCGTGCGACGTGCAGTAAAAATGGTATTGATTGAATCAAAACGTAATCGTGAAATTTTAAGACACGATGGTTATATGTACATTTTCGATAAGTTAAATGCGAATAGTCAAGTTAAATTTTCAAGATGTCGAAGAAAAGATATTTGTCGAGCAAGGGTGCATACTTCATTAGATAATTTAGAGATTATCAAACTTCCTACAAAAGAACACACCCACGATTCTGAATCCATAGAAATCGAAGCTGATATTGTAGTAACAAAATCGAAAAGACGGTCAATTGAAACGATGGAGACAACTTCTACTATAATAAATGAATGTGTTAACAGATTAACACAGTCAGCAAAAGTATGTACCTAAACATATACGAGTATTTATATAAACATAACAATATATATAAGATATGCCTATACATATTAAACATAAATAAATGTAGACCCATTCTACTACGTAGTTTGTTACTACGAGTTGTATCTTTTTAGGGAATCCTTCAAAGTAATGAAGTGTTGCGAAAAATGATTAGGAAAAAACGGAATGAAATAAATTCAGCTCCAGCGGCACCAATAGATTTAAAAACTCTACAGTTACCCGAAATATATAAAACTTACTCGCCAAATGATGGAATAAACGAACAGTTCTTATTAGCAGATAGTGGACAGGAATCAGACAGGGTCTTAATATTTGGCCGACTTAAAGGACTAAAAATATTAAAAAATTCCCGAACCTGGTACTGTGATGGCACTTTTAGAATAATTCTATTATTGTTATTATTAATATATTATTAATAATTCTATTATTTCTAATTATTGCTCCATTATTATTTTCCCAGGTTTATGTTATTTTGGCAGAAGCATTAGGAGGTGTACACCCAATAATATATGCACTACTTCCAACCAAAAAAGCTAGTGTTTATGAAAAATTATTAAATATGTTAAAAACGCTTGAACCAAATTTAAATCCAGACTCAATTTCTTACGATTTCGAACTTGCTGCTTTTACTACTATAAAATATGCTTTCCCTGATTTACAAATATTTGGATGTTATTTTCACATATGTCAAAACTTATTTGTATACGTATAACGATTCTGAACGGAGTTAACATGTTTGTCTAGGATATAATACATTGTTATTTATAAATATTGTAAAAAGTATATTTTATTTTGAAACCATAAATATATTTTTCAATTAGGATGGGTTGGCAGTTGCATACAGCGACATAGTTAAATTGTTTAAAAATAATGCATGTAGTTATTATAATAATAACTTATATTAACATATAGTATATATAACAATTTTTTAGGTTTTGTTTGGTTTTTGAAACACTGTTAACAAAACAGATATATACAATGTATATGTATATACACCATAGGTGTATTGATAACACGGCTAAAGATATAGATATAGTTTCTATAGCCGTGATTTATAAAAAAAACAATTGAAATTTAATGCAAAAGTATGCAATTTCGTAAAAATTTAAATTTCAAATAGTCATAAAATATTTTCTTTTAAGTTTAGTAGAATTTGTTTTAAATATTTTTGAAGATTAGCTTATGGACAACATAGTGTTAAATTTTGAATCTTAAGTATGAACAGAAAACATTTTATGAATTTTTATATACAAAATAACTTGCAAATTACCGTGATTTTTATACATTTTATACAAATTTGAGCATTAAGGGCTTATAAAAAAAATTTGAGTAAACCGATCACCGATATTTTTTAGTTACGATAAGATTAACTTATTATAAACCTTGAATTATATTATCAAGAGATTATCAAGAGATAAAAACCAAAAATCACAACAACATGAAATTTTCACTAAATCTTTATATTGACGTTTTCTATACATGGTTAAGTTTTTAAAGTATTTTAACATATTTTGACTTATTTATAAAATTTTTGTTTTTAACATCTAGAAAATTTAATTGGCAGACCGAAAACTCTTGAAAATTTAATACAAGGTTTATAATAAGTTAAACTTATCGTATCTAAAAAATATCGGTGATCGGTTTACTCAAATTTTTTTTATAATCCCTTAATGCTCAAATTTGTATAAAATGTGTAAAAATCACGATAATTTGCAAGTTATTTTGTAGATAAAAATTCATAAAATTTTTTCTGTTCATACTTAAGGTTCAAAATTTTAACACTAGATTATCTATAAGCTACTCTTCAAAAATCTTTAAAAAAATTTTTACCGGACTTAGAGGAAAACATTTAATGACTGTTTGAAATTTAAATAATTACGAAATTGCATAAAATGGCGATTTATTCTCAAACTATTTTTAATATTTGTTATAATTCAAAAAGTAAAAGTCGCAGATTTTTGAAATTTCTACCAGCTGTTAAGATTGGTATTTCCTTTATGTCATATTTTTTTCAAAATATTATATTTATTTTTAAGCCACTTATAGGCATTTAAAATATTCGATTTTTTTAAATTTTTTTTTTTATAATCGGTGATAAAAAAAAGTTGGCAGAAGATTTCACAGAAGTAGTTCTTATTGTCATTCAAAAATTATTAAAATCCATAGGCACAATTTTTTTTTATAAGCGTTTGAACACCGAATATTGACATAAAATTACATGTAAAATATAATATAATGTATTATATTCTAGACTGACAAACTATGTCGCTGTATGCAACTGCCAACCCATCCTAATTGAAAAATATATTTATGGTTTCAAAATAAAATATACTTTTTACAATATTTATAAATAACATTGTATTATATCCTAGACAAACATATTAACTCCGTTCAGAATCGTTTTTCGTATACAATGATACCTATCATTGCATTCAAATATAACAAATCCATTGTAATAATGACCTATTCTATAAACGAGGTGCACTCCACCCCCAACTGTACAGCAGAGCGAGGCCCATCCGGTTCTTTTTTTTTATTAAAAATGCGTAAGTATAATTATTACAATACAACTTATTTTTAGTTTAATGCTGCCAAAAAAGTCTAACCTCAACAATGCGTATAAAATGGGATCCACGTAAACAAGGAAAACTACATCCTTCAATTGTGGGCATATTCAAAGCCAAGACACT
The DNA here is from genome assembly GCA_034509805.1 of Sipha maydis. NCBI lineage: Eukaryota > Metazoa > Arthropoda > Insecta > Hemiptera > Aphididae > Sipha > Sipha maydis. The sequence goes on along the minus strand of JASXSY010002423.1, from coordinate 27,576 downwards.
GGTAAGACTTTACACAGTACATCATTACGAAAATTGTTTAATAATTTAACTAAGCATAGGCCGATATAGAATGACCGCCGAAAACCAGGTAAGAAAATTAACAATGAACTGTACATTCATGCGGGTTGCAGTCATGATTGGGGAGCAGAGGCATATTTAAAAATAAATAATAAGGGAGGAGATACAAAAATACACTAAATATGTAATCATACAATATCTATAGAAAAATACTTGAAAAATAAATAAATACAGCGGTGTGCATACGGAAATTTCAATTTCGGGGGATGTTAAAAGTAATAATACATTAAAATGCAATGTGGGAATTATACCAAAGACAAACATAAAGGCGCGTACACACGATCGAATAAAAGTGACGAATGCTCACACATGTTCGCATGCGACTTATCGTGCGAGCGTGTAGACGTTTGCGTGAGCATTCGGATCCATTCGTCAACGTTCGCCGAACAGTTCGCATGGCGTGCAGATCACTGTCTGTATTTTAGTCATGCTCAAAGAAAAACCGCGCGCATTCGAGTTGTCGAGTGGACGGTTATTTTGGTTTTGTGTTGTGCGTCGATAGCTGGAATAGGAGCGAATAGGTAAATATTGTTCGAAGCATGGTATGCGTCGCACATTCTGTACACATGAACAAACAAAATGTATACAAATGATCATTCATGCTTACATGCTAGCGATATGCGACGCACAGAAATGCTCTTGTGTGTATATACCTTAAGGCGATTTATGGATCAACTGTGGAGGGGATATAACAAAAATAATATAAATCAGTTGTACAAATATCAATACCATATCATAATATACCACCGTGTGTCCGTACGTAAAAAGGGAATACACCTAATGAAGTTAATACTGTTAATAATAAAAAAAGTATAAAATACGGTGAACGGGGAAGGTTACGGCCCCTAAAATACGCCTCTGTTGGGGAGTATACACTCACTAATGATCATTTACTATGCACATCGACTAGCAGTGACCGTAAGGAATATAATAATTGCTTAAACACAATTTCTTAAAAATGACATGTTTGCAGAGGCAAGTTTCGAACATAGCTTACACAGTTTACCTTAACAGCAAAATAAATAAGATAACCAACAAAAATACGCAGTAAATAGTAATTATGTAATTAAAATTATTGATAATGAAAATTTCTCACACCTAGTCACTGTACTGTATGCACAAAAATTGTGTGGGATCCGGTCGGCCGCGGCGGCGCGACAACGCGAGAAGCAGCCGCCGTGATTCCAGATTTTATTTTAATTTTCATTAAAAAGTTTGCACGTTTCTTTTAATAACTAATTTCTAACAATACAATTTTGATGTTTTTATAAAAGAATCATCTGCAAAATGTTGCTGATATTTTTCAATTAGATATCAATTGATTCTGAAAATAATCAGTAATCTTGTATGCATAAACGGAGATTTGATTGAATTTTAGGGGGGGCTTAAATGTCAATTGTTGCAAAATAAGTACCTATTTCAATATTTTATACTACGAAATTTAATAATTTCGGGGGGCTAAGCCCCCCCCCAAGCCCCCCCCCAATTTCCGCCTATGCTCGTATGACAAAATACACCAATATTTACACGGTTTATATGGGCAACTCCTATTTCGAGATAATTTACACCGTCGTGATGCCGCTATTTTATTTTTTTATACTGATTTTGCGTCATGATTGTTGGATAATTGAAAAGTATAAACCACATACAATTTTCTTGTAATAAATTTAAAACGCATTTATATGGTGACAGTAAACTACGACAGTCGCTGTCACAATGGCGGTTATAAGGGGGGGGGGGCAATAAGTGTATCATCTTCCTTTGAACATCACATATAACTGTCACTGGGATATCATGAAACTTGCATGGTATAAATTATTCGGCAGTAGCTGTTATGACAATACTACCGCGATATCATGACAGCAGTTATCATATTTTGTTATCGTGTAAACATCGTGCACACATTGGTCGGGTGACTGTACTATTATGATAATACTGTCATATAATTATACAACAGTTACTGGCACGTAAACAGTACCTACAGTTTAGGTGGGCTTACACGACGACAGTACTGTCATGATACAACTGTCATATGTTTATGCGACAGTTGCTGTCACGCAAGGAGAACTGTTTACACGGCGACAGTACTGACATCTGATTTTACGACAGTTCCTACATGCAAGCAACACCAGCTACTGTTTTATACTTATATTTTATATATTAAGTACCTACTTAATTTTGTGTGATCTAGTACTTTTTTTGTGTCAGAAAATGAATTCAAAGAGATCAAGTTGGTGTATCAAGTACATTAATTAATGAACTTGTATTGAGGATCCAAGAAGTTTACATAATTTTTTAATAATTAATGAAAAAATGTTCAACATATTACTTAATAAAAATATTTACAATATTATAATATAATTTAAGAACATTGAATTATCAACTGATAACAAGTAAAGATTGATAATATAAAATCAACGTAGTCGATAGTGTGGTGGAAGAGTCGCTATCGTGGTAGTGCTATCGAATACTATCACCGTGTGAATACATCAGTAGTAACTATCGACTTATCGTGAGAGCAACCCTCGCATTATCATACATGCATGATAGTTGAGAGCTATTATCGTAAGAGTGATAGTAACTATCACAATGTGAATGCTTACTATCATATTATTTTACTATCGTGGTTATTGATAATTTATTTTAAAACTGACTCACAATGTCTCACAATTCTAAGAAAGTTGAAATAACTCTTGAGATCTTCAATAGCCAACTCTTTTATTAGTGCATTAGATGCCCCCAATGTGTTTCTACGCATCATCCATTTTTTCATCGAAATATGTTTTTTATTCTTGAATGATGATCTTTTTAATTTGATTATTTCTTCTACTACACGTAACATGGCAATAGTAATTTCATTTGACATTTTTAATGAATATTTGTAAAAAATGCAAGTATATATTCAATATTCAAATTTTTAACTTTTGTACTCTTTTACTTATTCACCCTACGTCCTTACTATCATGTATTCTACTGTCAGTGTACTATCATAATGTGGATGCTTTATCTCATGATAGTTATAATCACGGTACTATCACCATAGCGACTCTTGCGAGAGTAACTATCATCATGTAGACCCGAAATTATAGTTACTATCAAGTCTATAACTATCGAGTGTTACTGTCACCGATTAAAAGGGGTTATAGTGTAAATTATTACCACGTTTAAAATTTTTTATCACTCGCCGTTGCCTAGAATAATATTTTTATTTAATCACTTTTAATCAAAAATAAACATGTGAATACTTCATTTACTGCCACCATCACATTAATTTGCTGCCATGACGTGTAAACTGTGTCCTTATATAATAGTAACTGTTATGCAATTACCCGTATATAACAGTGATATAACAGTACTGTCACCATGTAAACGCGCCTTTATTATGTTCAGATTATAGTTACGATAATAAAGTATTGACTCACCAATAAAAGTTTTAAAATTATTTCCTATTCTATAATTTTATAATAAATATTAAATATGCTTACATTTAGGTAGAGTAATATGGTAATAAGTTATACAAATAATATAAAAAGAAACATAAAGTTTTTGTTTTTGAGAAATATTTTAGACTTTAAGTACTAATTTTTTAATTAAAAACTGATTTGAATTCGTCAATGAGTTAAATTTAAATAGACTTTCCCAATTTTCCAAAAATGTGTACAACATAATAAAAAATTAGTAAAATACTTCAAGATATTCAAAATACTATGAATGTTTAATATAATTACCTCAGCCAAAGATAAGTTTCCATCAGGCCCTGTAAGGTAAGCAGTCATATATGGATCTAGTGGCCGAAGTTCGGTTAAAAACGTGAAAATGGCAACCATATATGTTGTTTTTTTCCATTTTTCCATGATCAAAAAGTTCAAATTTCAATGTTTGTATTTTATTTTAAAAATTATTTCTTGCACATTGGTAGTGTTGCATTAGTGATACATAGTTTTAAACTGTACACAGATTTTAGTTCACAGTAGGTTACATTACTAGTAATCGATATGAAATTATTTTGATAACCAATTTTTTTTAATTAAGTTATAGCGTTGATTTTAGAATACACAGATAAGTGGTACTATACATTATATTAGCGACCAGTTTGCGACGGCGACCACAATAGAGCGCTGTAGTTGCTAACGGCAAAGGTGGTGTTCCCTGTCATAGTATGAATAACGGGGCGCTGTGCAGTCATGTGTATATTTATAAATTCAAGTTGTGCAACGTTATCGCATGAACCTGATTATCAATATTATTTTATTATTGTTGTATTACTATTGTATCCCAGATAATTATTTCTCAACTTAAATATTGTTAGAACTTTATAACTAAGTTTCATTAATAATATTATATATTTTATGTTATCATACATTTTTAGAAATATTTTAAATAAAACATTTAATATACAACATTTTCAAAATGTTTCAAATTTATTATTTTGAATTTAATTTAATGAGAACATTTCAAAAACATTTAATTGAGAACGTATAATAACATTAATTTAACTTTATTCTTACAATATTCACATCATATTAATTATGTAACTTAAAAAAGTAATACTTGGAAAATTTTTTGAAAATAATAGATCAATAAAGTAGAATAATGTTTTAGATTGCACATACAAAAAATGTTGTTCATTTTTCTTTCCCAAAAGTGTTGGTTTTCGAAACTTTGTTCATATTATGCGCTCTGAAAGAATCTTCTGCCCCAGAGGAGTATGCAAGTACAACATACTTGTACTTAGTACATACATGCTTATGGACAAACGGAAAATTAAGCTGCAAATTTTATTGTGGGGCCGTGTGGCTGTTAAAAGATACTTGATTTAAATTGAGGAACATATCAACATTTATGTTTTATAACTCAAAGAGTGTCAATCAAGAATGATCGCATGCAGAAAGTCGGTTGGTGAGGTTTGAAAAAATATCATATCTTTAGTATTGTTGTTTATCAATCTTTAATGATAAGAACATTATTAGTAATAATAATATTTCGTGGGAAGGTTCTCTTCGCAGTGAGTAGTCCGGCGGAAAAATGCCCTAGACCTGTATTTGAAATAATTTTAACACATTGGAGACCAACAATTTGGATTTTGTTATTGCGTTTGAGACGAGCACCGTGTTTAACGCTGTTTTAGTTATGTTCAAAGCCGTGCAAAGGAGGGGGGCAATTAGGGCATTAGGCATCATTATTGCCCCAGGGCGGCAAAATTAGCAATATTATATAGGGTGGCAAAAAAGTTGGTACTTTTCCATTAGTTCATACTCCAAATTCGTCACGGTCACAAAAATTGAAATATTAACTATCTATAAATCTATAATATCGGAATATCCTATAATATTATCTATGAAAAATGTGTTTTAAATTGAAATCACAGACTAAAATTAAGATTGTTCGTTTCCAGTCTTATTAACTCTTTGAAGCACGATGGGTCAAAATATAACCCACCAAATTATAAACCGTTGCTGCATGGTGGTACGAAAATTAACCCACCATTTTAATAATATTTTCTGCCTTTTCTTAACAAATTTAATAAGAAATAACCTAATGTTATGTTATAAATACATGTTAGTAGTGTGTGTAATTTTATACTAGACATTTTACTGAGAATTTCCTTACTTTTTTTCTTTTTGAATATTGTGTCCATGATAAAGTATATTATATTTTATTTTTAGTTTTTAATTTATCATGAATTATACAAAAATAGGTTTATTTTAGTGGCATTCACTTGTATGTGTTATAAAACTAGTATTATTTATATTGGTGATGGAAACATTATTATTTACAAACAATTTTAGACAAAATATTGAAAATAATCGGTGTACAAATTATAACCCACCGTGCTTGTAGTGACGGGAATAGTCGGTATACTATAATCATCGAGTATATTTGGATATTTATTATTTTTAAGCCCTAAATGAATTGTACAAAAATAGATTTATTAATTAGTTTATTTTTACATGTTGTAAAATTTGTTATTTGTATACTGACGATGGAAATAACATTATATGGATTTTAGAAATTAGGTACATTGAAAATGGACAGTATACAAAATCTAATCGACCGCGACGGTAGGTAGTGTTTATTGTGTGCGTAATAATAATTATTAAAATGAGTTCTTTGAAATTAAACGAGAATTCTATAGTTGACTGTCTTTACGAAGATTTGCCATCAGACGATCAAAGTTGTACGACAGTAGATGATACAGATGATGACCAGGACTACTTACCTCCACAAAATAACATAGTGGTAGTAGAAGATAATGAAGTTAGCGATGATACAGGTAATGCAGATGAAGATTTAGTAGACATACTAAATTTGAATGATAATGAAATTTTAAAATTACCTAGTCCATATAAAGTTTGTAAAAATTTAAGAAGTTTCAAAAGTAAAAATGTTTCTCGTTCATTATTTTCTTCCGGCCTCACGTCCAGTTCAACAACTACTTTGAGTACACCAGAGGTACTTTTACCGAATATTTCAAATAAAGATAATCCTTCACAAATTCAAGTGTCTAATCATACCCAAAATACTGACGAATTCAATTTCATACCACCGACATGGTCAAAAAAAAAGGAATTTTTAATGGAACCAATAACCGATTTTATTGAAACAACAGGCCCTAGTGATTTAATCGATAAAGAACAAGATCATACACCATTTTCAGTTTTCAAACTCTTATTTTCCGATGAAATTATTAATTTAGTAGTACAACAAACTAATTTATACGCTCAGCAACGATACATGAAAACAGGAAAATTGTATATGAAAACTACCAATCAAGAAATTATGACATTTTTAGGTATAAATATATTGATGGGTATAAAAAGATCACCTAGCTATAGAGATTATTGGTCATCAACACCAGACCTTCACGACAGTTATATAAGTCAATTAATGACGGTAAATCGTTTTGGTTGGTTGCTGTCTACTATACACTTAAATGATAACAACATGATGCCTAAAAAAAGTGAAATAGGATATGATAAACTTTATAAAGTTCGGCCATATTTAACAGTTTTAAAATATAATTTTCAAAAGTATTATAATCCTAACAAAATAATTGCGGTCGACGAATCAATGATCAAATTTAAAGGACGATCTACATTGAAACAATATATGCCGAAAAAGCCCATTAAAAGGGGATACAAGATTTGGTCACTTGCAGATAAAAAAGGGTACTTATGGAATTTTGAAATATATTCTGGTAAAGTTGGTGACAATGTGGAAAAAAATTTAGGCGGTCGTGTTGTAAAAGATTTATCGTTTCCATTGCAGAACAAAAACCATCATCTTTATATTGATAATTTTTTTACGAGTTTGCCCCTCCTATCATATTTGAAAACCAAAGGAATAAATGCATGTGGAACAATAAATTTAACGAGAAAATATTTACCAAAATTATGTCCAGATAACAATATGAAACAGGGTGATTATGAATGGCAAATAACTGATCAAGATAATATTTCTATAGTAAAATGGAAGGATAAACGAATCGTTAGTTTATTATCTAATTTTCATGATCCACAAAATGTAACACAGGTGCAAAGGAAATCCAAAGATGGTTCTGCAACTATGGTTAAATGCCCTAAAGTTCTGCAAGACTATAATAATAATATGAACTGCGTCGACAAGTTTGATCAGAATAAAAAATCTTACCAAATTGACAGAAAAAGTCATAAGTGGTGGCATCGAATTTTTTTTTATTTTATCGATGCTTCAATAGTTAATGTCCATGTTATTTATAAAGAGCTGTGTACAGAAAAAATATCATTAAAACAGTTTAAACGTGACATTTCAAGAGAATTTGTATCGAAAACGTTAGTGCAAAAACGACGTATGACTGTAGAGTCATCGTCGCCATCGCCAGTTAGTATTAAAAAAGGAAAACCAACAGTTTCACCATCAATAAGAATGGAACAATCTGCACACCAACCTACAAGATCAACAAGAAGAAGATGTACACTTTGCAGCACAAAAGATAACGAAACTCGAACAAATTGGAAATGTTCAATTTGCGATGTTCCGTTATGCTTAGGAAAAAACAAGACTTGCTTTGTACAATACCACAGTAGTTGAAGGTAAATCATTAAATTATTTAAACGCTTAAATATCACTAATAAAATTATTTTGTGTTTCAGAAATTATTAGTCATTCCTGTATATAATTTATTGACCAGTGACAGATGCGACTACCGATAGTGCACCACGGGACATTTTTTAACCCACCACTTATACTTAAGTACAAATTGTATTTTTTTTTTTTTTTCAAAATAATTCCATGTTAGATAACTAATAAAAAGTCATTATTAGCAAAACTAATTGTATATACCTAAAATATATTTTTGTGTGCAATATGGGTTTTTTTTTTGTGACATTTATGTTGTGCATCAAAGAGTTAATCTTAGTCCGTGATTGTAATTTATAGAGATGTGAGTTTGTATTATACAGTGGTATAAAACTGTATTATACAAGGTATTATACACATTGTATAAAATTATTTTATACAGGCGGTATAAAAAATAAGAATTAAGGCGTTATTTTTAGTTATTACCACGATTAAAAATATTTAGATATACAATTATTATTTATTATTATAATTTATAAATTATTATCATATCATGTGTTCCCAATGAGTTAGGAAAGTACGTATTATAAAAATATCCATTAAAATTATTAAATTAAATCTTGTATTTTATGTTTTCTGACCTTCTAGTCATTTTTTAAATTATTCCTTTTTTAAATGATTCGTATTTCATAATTAATAATAGGTTTATAACCTCTGTTAAATTTCCAATAATTTGAGGTACTGGAAGGTTCTATACGGTATAATACAGGTATAATACCGGTATTATACGGTATTATACAACAACAAAATAAAATACGGTATTTTAACATCTCTAGTAATTTATGATTATGGACTGGTGTATGTGCCTACATTGGCTATTTTATTAACCTATGGATGGTGTCAGGGAGATGGGTGACTGAACGCGCAATTAACAAGCTATTTTTAACCATTTTTGGAAAATTTATTGTCATTAAATAATTGACATGATAAAGAATAAAAAATTCTCAAAACTTAAAGCTAGAAAAAAAAACATTTGCATAAAGTTATAAATCATTATTCATTACTATTATAAAATAAATTTTGTTATTCATGTTTTTATTTTTTATTATTTGAGTTGTTTTACTTGTTCATTTATTAATTATTATATACATAATTCAATGTAAAGTGACCTGGTCATTTGAAATAGTTTTGATTTTTGGGAGGCTTTAGAAATTTCTTAAAGTCCCCTCCCTTCCTCCTGATGACCACCTGTGAATAGGGGCACCAAAAGTAACTGCCTTAGGGCGCCTCTGATGGTTAGCACGGTACAGGTTATGTTACACGTTAGACGAAACTATATTTATTATGTTGTGATAAGACGAGCGCCGTTTCTAACGCGGTACTAGAAACCGGTCTAAAAAGATTATACCTATTAAAAGGACGAGCGTCGTGTTTAAAACGGTTTGTACAACAAATTGTTTAAGAAGATCAATATTTTATTTTTATTTTATTGTATAATTATTATAAAATTATAAATATGTAACGTGTATACATAAAGAAAATACGATATCAGAAAAATAAAACTATATTATATTAAACTATTTTATATAATGCTACTATGCCTAAGAGTTATTTATAATGAAAATATCAGTATAATAATATCTCGGACGACTTTTTGTTTTGTTCGTTTAAACTGTTGAAATTCCGCGTACAGTGGGTATAAAAAAATTCTCCATACACTGTTGATAGATTTTTTCAGTAACAAATAATGATAATTTAAAAGTTTTATTACATCATATTTTTAACAAAAATTTATTAAGAAACGTATAAATATTTTGTTTTTAGAAAAATAAAGCATATATATTAATTATTTAATTATTAAAAAGTATATTTATAAATAATTTTAAGAAAATAACAGAAAAAAAGTCTCCGTACAAAATACCATTAATATTTTTAACATATAATATAACATCATAATTATTAAAACTTTGTCATAATTAATGATCAGTTGGTACTTTTTTAGCTGTAATTATTTCGTACATTCGTTTTTCCATCGATTCATCTAATGTTGTAACTGCTGAGGCAATACTGTTTCATAATTCAAGTATTGTATTTTTCAATTGTTTTTTGTTTTGAGATTGATAATTTAAGCGTCTAACTATTTCATCCCATTAATGTTCTATCGGATTCATGTATGTCGATTGTGGAGGTATATTAAGTTGCTTTGGCACTCGGTATAACAACCATTCTTTAACTTTTTTCGCGGTATGTTTTGGATCATTATCTTGTTGAAAAATAAACGAATTGCCAATATTTAGTTTTTCAGCATTTGCATACAAGTCATTTCACAAAATGTTTAAATATATAATATATATTTATACATATTATGTTGATCCGTAATACTATCAATAAATATCAAATTACTAACACCAGCAGCGCTCTTACAGCCCCAAACTAATACATTACCACCTCCATGTTTTACTCCTCTCTGGCACAAATTGTTACAATCCATCTGCTTATTAGGTTTTCTCCATACCACAACTCGCTCATCTGAACCCAAATTATTAAATTTACTTTCATCACTGAAAAATACAGATTTCCAAAAATAATTTCCCTTAGTAATGTGCAGTGTTGGGAAAAGATAAATAAATTTTATCTAGATAAAGATAAAATATTAATGAATTTTTATCTAGATAAATAAAAAGATAATTTATTTTATTATTTTAACCCATCATTAATTTTATAAAAAAAAATAATATAATGATTTTATTTAAGACTAACAGCCATAAATTACATTTGTATTGATAAAACTATAAAATAAAATAATATAACAAATTGAAACAAAATTATAAACTATTATAAATATAATAGGTAATTATATTGTTATTATAAATAATGAAAAAACTGCATAGGTTGTGCAATTTGTGTTACATCTTGGTATGTATACAGTTATATTAGGTATTTATACATTATCAAAGAAATTATGATTATTTATGAAAAAAAAGAGGAAATGCATATATGAATACTATTTATATATTTAACTATTGTTTTTAACTTTGTTTCCCGTAACAATAAAATTTCCCCATGTGTTCAAATACAATATTGATAGGTAAGCATTCGATAGTGCACCGTTGTTTTATTTATTTATAGGAAAGTATCCAGATATATTATATAATATTATTATTGTTGACAATAATATATGGCACCAAAATTTACACTAGTCAAATTTCTATTTTCAAGAAAAAAAAAATTAAAAATAGCTTTAAGCCGAATAAATCAAAAAATTAAACTCTACAAATAACATTTGGCCATTAGATTAATTTTTGTTTGAATTATACAAAAAAATTTCGAGTAGGTATTAAACTAATGAAATATATGCAATTTTACAGATAAATTTATCTAGATAAAAATGTTAAATGTTTAAATACGTTAAATTCAATATGTATTACTAATGGCTGTAAGAGTTAAAGTGGAGAATTGTTATATTCTATACATCTCCAGTTCGATTCTTACCCACATACAGAGGCTGCTTGATCATGCATTTTGTGGTTAGGTTAGGTTAGGTTAGGTTAGGTTGGACCACCCCCTCGACGGGACCCACATTGACGTGGTGGGGGGGCTCACCGACTTAGGTCGGTGCCAAGAGGTACCCAACTCCCTGGCCCTGACTTTAACTAGTTGGGGTTGGAGCCCCAGAGCCGCCTCTGATCTTAACCGGTTGGGGGTGGCAGGTACGGTAAACCACCTGCTACCACCAGCAAACGGACCCTGAAGGAAAACTGCAAACCCCCTGTCAGTAGGGTAAAAATGACAGAAGGACACTGCAAACCCAATATGGAGTCGTCATATAAAAATATTGTTACCGCACCAGGGGATTCGGACCCCCAGGTGTCGGCAGTCGGGAGTGAGCAAGCAGGCTCCCGGCGGTCGTCATCCAACGACTGCAGGGATGCGGGGGTGGCCAGCCAGGCCTCCGTCATCTTCCCCACTACTAGTGCTGAGACATTGAGTGACTCGGCAATCCTCCTCCGGAAGTGCTTAGTCACACAGGACAGTAGCTACAAACTGCTTATCCAGAAGGCAACGGCCTTGGAGACGTGGTCTGTTAAGGCGAGAAGCCCAGACGTTAAACTCGCTATTGAAGAGGTGCTAAATGTGATCGGTGCACTCAAGGAGAGTCGAGATGATGTTCACAAGGCTTTCAATAAACTGTCTCAGAGGATCAAATCAACAGCCAGAGGAGACGGCAAGAGTGTTGCAACACAGACTACCAGGAAGTGCTGCGACTCGGAGTCGCAAACGACGGTGCAAAAATCACAACAGGACGTACCAACGGATGCACTCAGTGGGGCAACACCCGTCACAAGAGACGCAGCGACGGACACTCCGTGCTGGTGGGAAGCCCCGTCTTCGCGACAAACCCTACCAGGGGCAGCAACAGCAGTCCGGGAGAAGCGGCAGCAGAGTAGGCAGCCTGAGCAGCAGCCGAAGCAGCAGCGGAACGAAGCAATGTGGACCGAAGTAGTAAAGAAAGGCAAGCCCAGGGAAAAAACCAAACAAAAGCAACACCCTAGACCGGAGGCGGTCATAGTTCAGGCCGAGGGTCTTTCATACTCGGATATGCTTAAAAAGATTAAAGCGGACAAAGAAGTGCAAGCAGTAAGCGCAAACTTCAGTACAGTGTCAATGACAAAGGCTGGCCATCTTAGGGTGGTCCTAAACAAGGCAACGGGAAATGGCGAAAAAATCTCCAGAACACTCCAGAGAGCCGTGGGCGAGAATGCCAAATCTGTGACCTTAAAAGACAAGACAACGGTCCAAATCAGTGACGTAGATGAAGAAGCAACAAACGAAGACATACTAACGGCTATCACCGAAAGAGCAGGCATCATCGAAGAAGTGAACATCACCAGTAAAAGGAAGGTGGGACGAGGGGTCCAACTAATATATGCTACTATCCCGACATCGGCCGTCCACAAAGTGATCCCTAGACTAAGGATAGGATACACTAATTGCAAAGTCAGACAAATTATCAATGTCAAAAAATGTTTCAAGTGCCAAGGCTTCGGCCACACCCGCGCCAACTGCACTGGGAAAGAAGTCACGGACCAGTGTTGGAGATGCGGTGAAACCGGGCACAAGAGCAGAGCCTGCGAGCGAAACCCAAAATGCTTCCTTTGCGTACGGGAAGCAACAAACGACCACATGATGGGCACTCGAAGATGTCATGCCTACAAGCGGGCACTTGACGCTGCTAAGGCAAAATGAATACAAAACCTATAAAGTTCATACAGATTAACCTGAACAACTGCAAAGCTGCTCAGGCACTACTGCAACAAACGGTTGCAGAAAAATCTGTAGACTTCGCACTGGTCTCTGAAATGAATAGAACAGAAGGCCCTAACTGGTACGCGGATACAAACGGAAAAGCCGCCATAGTCAACCTGAGAAACGCGAGACTTGACAACGAAGGACAAAGTGAACCGGGGTTCAGATGGGTAACACTATACGGCATGAGAATATACTCCTGTTACTGGTCCCCTAACACTACGCTGCAGGAATTCAAGGATTTTACTAGTAGACTAGAAACAAGCATTAGGAGTGAGTCCACCGAAGTGCTACTCGTAGGCGACTTCAACGCCAAACACGTCGACTGGGGATGTCCGCAAAACGATAGGAGAGGCGAAGTCCTGTCCGACCTCATTAACGCCATCGGGCTGGTGGTTTGCAATATAGGTAACTCGATAACTTTCAACAGGGGGTCCATCATCGACCTCACTATTGCAACTCCACGTACGGCGATGAGGGTATCCAAGTGGAAGGTGCTGGACGAGATCTCACTAAGCGACCACTACTATCTGACCTACGAAATCAACTGCAGACCCCTAGATCGGGAAACTTCTAGAACCCCTAAGATAGACATCCAGAAACTAAAAAATGCACTCACTTCGAACAGACTCCAACCGCTACTCACTTACACAGACGCCGAACAAAAAGCCCTCGCTCTCACCGAAACCATACAAACATGCAGGAGGACCAACCAAACCGAAAGTAGCGGCAGGAGATCGGTCCATTGGTGGAGTCCGGAGATAAGTGCCCTTAGGAGAACAGCAAATCATCTTCGTCGAGTTTTCCAGCGGAAGAGGAAACGAAAGGGTCCCGCTGCCTCTACTGCCGAGGAGAACGACGCAAAGACTGCCAAACGCGAGCTAGTCCGGGCAATTAAAAAGGCTAAGGAAGATTCCTGGAAAAGTCTTTGTGACCTTGTACAACAAGATCCTTGGGGACTCCCGTATAAGCTGATAATGGGTAAGCTTATCAAACCACAGCCGATCCCTGAGCTAAACGCACCAGGGCGACTCCACAAAATCGTGCGAGGTCTCTTCCCTCAACAACCCATCAGGAGTGCAAGTGTACCCTTCCTGATCACTGAAGGAACTGGGCCCATAGATCCCATTGTACACATAGAACTCATCAATGCAGCCAGATGCTTGAAGAACAACAAAGCACCTGGTCCAGACGGAATCTCAAACGAAGCTCTAAAAACTATAGTCGCACTGAAACCAGATGCACTCATTGATGTATATAATACCTGTCTACTCGGCGGAGTCTTCCCGAGAGTATGGAAATCTGCGAGACTAGTCCTAATAAGAAAAGGAAACAAACCATTAGATGACCCGACATCATACAGACCCCTATGCCTCCTCGACTGTCTCGGGAAACTGTTCGAGAAAATCCTGGACAATCGACTAAGACAATATTTGGACGACAACGATGGGCTACACGATAGACAATTTGGTTTCCGTAAAGGACGCTCCACTACCGATGCACTGGAAGCACTCAAGACTACAGTAAAAAGTAGCAACTTAAAAGTGGGAGTCCTGACGCTAGATATAAAAAACGCTTTTAACTCAGCGCCATGGAAGGCTATCCTAGAAGCGATGAACGACAAAGAGGTCCCTGGATATCTACAGCGGATTATATGTAGCTACCTCGAAAATCGCTCACTCCTTTTCGAATCTGGAGGTGTCGAGAAGAACATGATGATCACTTGCGGAGTTCCACAGGGGTCAGTGCTCGGGCCTACCCTGTGGAACGTCCTCTACGATGGACTTCTGCGAACACACCTGCCAACCGGAGTCGAGTATTTGGCGTTCGCGGACGACGTGGCGATCGTTGCAAAGGCAAGAGACTCCATAAGACTGGAACAGCTGCTAGCAAGCGCAGTACAGGTGGTACAAGACTGGCTGTCGCAGACAGGCTTGTCCCTATCAGCCCAGAAGTGCGAGGTAATGATTATAACCAACACTAGGACCCACAACGAGCTCAATCTAGTCATAGACAGCCACCAAGTGACTTCTAGCAGCTGCATCAAGTACCTAGGTATCCACATCGATAACAAGTGGCGCTTCTCGGAGCACGCGAAGACGGTGGCGGCAAAAGCGGGGAAAGCGGTGCAAGGTCTAAGCAGAATCCTGCCGAATATAAGTGCAGCAAAACCGACCAAGAGGAAGCTACTTAGCAATGTCGCACATGCCATCATGCTGTACGGATCACCCTTTTGGTTACAGGACATGAGTACATCGGGATGGATGGAATTGAATAAAGTCCAAAGACGCATGGCCCTTAGGGTCATCTCGGCCTATTGCACGGTGTCCGGAGATGCAGCCATGGTAATCGCTGGTATCCTTCCCATAGACCTGATGGCAAAGGATAGAAGAAGACGATACCAGGTAAGGAAAAACCTTAGCCTCCGCCACCAAGAGGACGAAGGAGAAGTCACGGCTGAGTGGCAAAGCAGATGGGATAATAGTGTTAAAGGTCGATGGACACACCGCCTCATCCCGAATATTGAAAGGTGGATTCAGCGTAAGCACGGTGAGGTGAATTTTCACCTTACACAGGTGCTTACTGGGCACGGCTGTTTCGCACAATACCTAAACAGATTCGGGAAGATAGACAATGCCGAGTGCTGGTACTGCGGTCACCAGGTCGATGACGCGTTTCACATGGTGTTCGTTTGCGATGCATGGTTCAGCCGGAGAAGCACTGTGGAGAAGCTGATAGGTCACAAGCTGGAACCAGAGAATATGGTCGAGACAATGCTGAAGTCAAAGGGGAACTGGGAAGCCATAAATAACTTTATTCATACTATCTTCACCAAAAAAGAAGAAGAAGAGCGTCGAAGACAAGCAGCCTCCAACGAATAACCTCAAAAAAAAAAAAAAAAGGGGAAAAGAAGATACAAGAAAAACCATATAGTTAAGCTTAATTATTGTACGCCTGAGTGCGACCACAGGGCGGTTAGAGGCCCCCAAACATTGTAAATACTTAAAATTTTTTCGAGAACTGGTATTTTAGCACACAAATGTATTTGATGCTTTCACCAATAAACGATGGAACATGGGGGTGAAATAACCGCAAGGTTAGTACCACCCCATGCTCCGGTTTAATAAAAAAAAAAAAAAAAAAAAAAAAAAGGTTAGGGTTAGGTTAGGTTAGGTTAGGTTAGGTTAGGTTCCCCCTCGTGGATAGGTTAGGTTCCCCCTCGACGGGACCCACCTTGACGTGGTGGGGGGGCTCACCGACTTAGGTCGGTGCCAAGAGGTACCCAACTCCCCGGCCCTGACTTTAACTAGTTGGGGTTGGAGCCCCAGAGCCGCCTCTGATCTTAACCGGTTGGGGGTGGCAGGTACGGTAAACCACCTGCTACCACCAGCAAACGGACCCTGAAGGAAAACTGCAAACCCCCTGTCAGTAGGGTAAAAATGACAGAAGGACACTGCAAACCCAATATGGAGTCGTCATATAAAAATATTGTTACCGCACCAGGGGATTCGGACCCCCAGGTGTCGGCAGTCGGGAGTGAGCAAGCAGGCTCCCGGCGGTCGTCATCCAACGACTGCAGGGATGCGGGGGTGGCCAGCCAGGCCTCCGTCATCTTCCCCACTACTAGTGCTGAGACATTGAGTGACTCGGCAATCCTCCTCCGGAAGTGCTTAGTCACACAGGACAGTAGCTACAAACTGCTTATCCAGAAGGCAACGGCCTTGGAGACGTGGTCTGTTAAGGCGAGAAGCCCAGACGTTAAACTCGCTATTGAAGAGGTGCTAAATGTGATCGGTGCACTCAAGGAGAGTCGAGATGATGTTCACAAGGCTTTCAATAAACTGTCTCAGAGGATCAAATCAACAGCCAGAGGAGACGGCAAGAGTGTTGCAACACAGACTACCAGGAAGTGCTGCGACTCGGAGTCGCAAACGACGGTGCAAAAATCACAACAGGACGTACCAACGGATGCACTCAGTGGGGCAACACCCGTCACAAGAGACGCAGCGACGGACACTCCGTGCTGGTGGGAAGCCCCGTCTTCGCGACAAACCCTACCAGGGGCAGCAACAGCAGTCCGGGAGAAGCGGCAGCAGAGTAGGCAGCCTGAGCAGCAGCCGAAGCAGCAGCGGAACGAAGCAATGTGGACCGAAGTAGTAAAGAAAGGCAAGCCCAGGGAAAAAACCAAACAAAAGCAACACCCTAGACCGGAGGCGGTCATAGTTCAGGCCGAGGGTCTTTCATACTCGGATATGCTTAAAAAGATTAAAGCGGACAAAGAAGTGCAAGCAGTAAGCGCAAACTTCAGTACAGTGTCAATGACAAAGGCTGGCCATCTTAGGGTGGTCCTAAACAAGGCAACGGGAAATGGCGAAAAAATCTCCAGAACACTCCAGAGAGCCGTGGGCGAGAATGCCAAATCTGTGACCTTAAAAGACAAGACAACGGTCCAAATCAGTGACGTAGATGAAGAAGCAACAAACGAAGACATACTAACGGCTATCACCGAAAGAGCAGGCATCATCGAAGAAGTGAACATCACCAGTAAAAGGAAGGTGGGACGAGGGGTCCAACTAATATATGCTACTATCCCGACATCGGCCGTCCACAAAGTGATCCCTAGACTAAGGATAGGATACACTAATTGCAAAGTCAGACAAATTATCAATGTCAAAAAATGTTTCAAGTGCCAAGGCTTCGGCCACACCCGCGCCAACTGCACTGGGAAAGAAGTCACGGACCAGTGTTGGAGATGCGGTGAAACCGGGCACAAGAGCAGAGCCTGCGAGCGAAACCCAAAATGCTTCCTTTGCGTACGGGAAGCAACAAACGACCACATGATGGGCACTCGAAGATGTCATGCCTACAAGCGGGCACTTGACGCTGCTAAGGCAAAATGAATACAAAACCTATAAAGTTCATACAGATTAACCTGAACAACTGCAAAGCTGCTCAGGCACTACTGCAACAAACGGTTGCAGAAAAATCTGTAGACTTCGCACTGGTCTCTGAAATGAATAGAACAGAAGGCCCTAACTGGTACGCGGATACAAACGGAAAAGCCGCCATAGTCAACCTGAGAAACGCGAGACTTGACAACGAAGGACAAAGTGAACCGGGGTTCAGATGGGTAACACTATACGGCATGAGAATATACTCCTGTTACTGGTCCCCTAACACTACGCTGCAGGAATTCAAGGATTTTACTAGTAGACTAGAAACAAGCATTAGGAGTGAGTCCACCGAAGTGCTACTCGTAGGCGACTTCAACGCCAAACACGTCGACTGGGGATGTCCGCAAAACGATAGGAGAGGCGAAGTCCTGTCCGACCTCATTAACGCCATCGGGCTGGTGGTTTGCAATATAGGTAACTCGATAACTTTCAACAGGGGGTCCATCATCGACCTCACTATTGCAACTCCACGTACGGCGATGAGGGTATCCAAGTGGAAGGTGCTGGACGAGATCTCACTAAGCGACCACTACTATCTGACCTACGAAATCAACTGCAGACCCCTAGATCGGGAAACTTCTAGAACCCCTAAGATAGACATCCAGAAACTAAAAAATGCACTCACTTCGAACAGACTCCAACCGCTACTCACTTACACAGACGCCGAACAAAAAGCCCTCGCTCTCACCGAAACCATACAAACATGCAGGAGGACCAACCAAACCGAAAGTAGCGGCAGGAGATCGGTCCATTGGTGGAGTCCGGAGATAAGTGCCCTTAGGAGAACAGCAAATCATCTTCGTCGAGTTTTCCAGCGGAAGAGGAAACGAAAGGGTCCCGCTGCCTCTACTGCCGAGGAGAACGACGCAAAGACTGCCAAACGCGAGCTAGTCCGGGCAATTAAAAAGGCTAAGGAAGATTCCTGGAAAAGTCTTTGTGACCTTGTACAACAAGATCCTTGGGGACTCCCGTATAAGCTGATAATGGGTAAGCTTATCAAACCACAGCCGATCCCTGAGCTAAACGCACCAGGGCGACTCCACAAAATCGTGCGAGGTCTCTTCCCTCAACAACCCATCAGGAGTGCAAGTGTACCCTTCCTGATCACTGAAGGAACTGGGCCCATAGATCCCATTGTACACATAGAACTCATCAATGCAGCCAGATGCTTGAAGAACAACAAAGCACCTGGTCCAGACGGAATCTCAAACGAAGCTCTAAAAACTATAGTCGCACTGAAACCAGATGCACTCATTGATGTATATAATACCTGTCTACTCGGCGGAGTCTTCCCGAGAGTATGGAAATCTGCGAGACTAGTCCTAATAAGAAAAGGAAACAAACCATTAGATGACCCGACATCATACAGACCCCTATGCCTCCTCGACTGTCTCGGGAAACTGTTCGAGAAAATCCTGGACAATCGACTAAGACAATATTTGGACGACAACGATGGGATACACGATAGACAATTTGGTTTCCGTAAAGGACGCTCCACTACCGATGCACTGGAAGCACTCAAGACTACAGTAAAAAGTAGCAACTTAAAAGTGGGAGTCCTGACGCTAGATATAAAAAACGCTTTTAACTCAGCGCCATGGAAGGCCATCCTAGAAGCGATGAACGACAAAGAGGTCCCTGGATATCTACAGCGGATTATATGTAGCTACCTCGAAAATCGCTCACTCCTTTTCGAATCTGGAGGTGTCGAGAAGAACATGATGATCACTTGCGGAGTTCCACAGGGGTCAGTGCTCGGGCCTACCCTGTGGAACGTCCTCTACGATGGACTTCTGCGAACACACCTGCCAACCGGAGTCGAGTATTTGGCGTTCGCGGACGACGTGGCGATCGTTGCAAAGGCAAGAGACTCCATAAGACTGGAACAGCTGCTAGCAAGCGCAGTACAGGTGGTACAAGACTGGCTGGCGCAGACAGGCTTGTCCCTATCAGCCCAGAAGTGCGAGGTAATGATTATAACCAACACTAGGACCCACAACGAACTCAATCTAGTCATAGACAGCCACCAAGTGACTTCTAGCAGCTGCATCAAGTACCTAGGTATCCACATCGATAACAAGTGGCGCTTCACGGAGCACGCGAAGACGGTGGCGGCAAAAGCGGGGAAAGCGGTGCAAGGTCTAAGCAGAATCCTGCCGAATATAAGTGCAGCAAAACCGACCAAGAGGAAGCTACTTAGCAATGTCGCACATGCCATCATGCTGTACGGATCACCCTTTTGGTCACAGGACATGAGTACATCGGGATGGATGGAACTGAATAAAGTCCAAAGACGCATGGCCCTTAGGGTCATCTCGGCCTATTGCACGGTGTCCGGAGATGCAGCCATGGTAATCGCTGGTATCCTTCCCATAGACCTGATGGCAAAGGATAGAAGAAGACGATACCAGGTAAGGAAAAACCTTAGCCTCCCCCACCCAGAGGACGAAGGAGAAGTCACGGCTGAGTGGCAAAGCAGATGGGATAATAGTGTTAAAGGTCGATGGACACACCGCCTCATCCCGAATATTGAAAGGTGGATTCAGCGTAAGCACGGTGAGGTGAATTTTCACCTTACACAGGTGCTTACTGGGCACGGCTGTTTCGCACAATACCTAAACAGATTCGGGAAGATAGACAATGCCGATTGCTGGTACTGCGGTCACCAGGTCGATGACGCGTTTCACATGGTGTTCGTTTGCGATGCATGGTTCAGCCGGAGAAGCACTGTGGAGAAGCTGCTAGGTCACAAGCTGGAACCAGAGAATATGGTCGAGACAATGCTGAAGTCAAAGGGGAACTGGGAAGCCATAAATAACTTTATCCATACTATCTTCACCAAAAAAGAAGAAGAAGAGCGTCGAAGACAAGCAGCCTCCAACGAATAACCTCAAAAAGAAAAAAGGGAAAAGAAGATACAAGAAAAACCATATAGTTAAGTTTAATTATTGTACGCCTGAGTGCGACCACAGGGTGGTTAGAGGCCCCCAAACATTGTAAATACTTAAAATTTTTTTCGAGAACTGGTATTTTAGCACACAAATGTATTCGATGCTTTCACCAATAAACGATGGAACATGGGGGTGAAATAACCGCAAGGTTAGTACCACCCCATGCTCCGGTTTAAAAAAAAAAAAAAAAAAAAAAAAAAAAAAGGATAGGTTAGGTTAGGTTAGGTTAGGTTAGGTTAGGTTAGGTTCCCGTGGCGTGAGCTGCTATCGGGCGCGTCCCCAGGTTGCGGATAGGGGAACGCCCTGCAGACATGCAGGGTAGCCGCGAAATAAGCCATACCCTTCGGGATTGGACGAATAAGCGGTCGCGGACAAGCTCACCACCGGGGGAGTGATCTACCCCCGGTGTCCCGGAGGATCAGGACTACCGACAGGCAAGACAGACGACGCGAGGCTGGCGTCGTCAGCGGCGGCTAAGCCATCACTGAAACCCATGATGAGCACGACAAACAAGCCAAACGTTACTGCTACAAGGGAGTCGGATGCCCTAGAGCCGGCGGTCGGGGGACGGTGCACGCCCCGGGTGTCGTCATCACCCCCATGCACCAAAATCTCGGAAGTGGCGAGCCAGGCTTCCGGAGCCAGCCAAGGGGCTGGTAACGCAACTGGCGGGAAGAGTGCGAAGCAGGCTCTTCCCGGTGGCAGACAGGCCATCGACATTACTGCAAGGCCCACAACGACTTTATCGATCACGGCATCTCGGAACGGCGACT
Source organism: Sipha maydis (assembly GCA_034509805.1). Lineage (NCBI taxonomy): Eukaryota > Metazoa > Arthropoda > Insecta > Hemiptera > Aphididae > Sipha > Sipha maydis. The sequence goes on along the minus strand of JASXSY010002423.1, from coordinate 5,454 downwards.
CGCGTTTAGCGGACATGCTACTGGAATCCTCTAGGTTGAAGAGGAAGTCCTCAGCGACCATGATTCCGGCCGAGGAAGATGACGAGTACTTCACAAAGGCGCTGGAAGGGCTTGTAAGCAAGTGTAAGCTCGCTGTTATGGAGTGCGACATTGCAGCGGCATCGAGCATACATGATAATCCTCTTCAGGATATGTTGAGGGGCATACTCTCATCCCTCGTGTCCCTGGCAGCCAGAAGAGCTCCACGGTCGCCTAACAGAAAGAAAGCGAAGGATGTAGTTCCGAACGGGGAAGAGGAAAATGGAAAAAGCATGGAAGTCGTCACCATGGAGGATTCGGCCACGCAAACCGAATCCTTGATGACAACCTCCTCATCCGAAACGACGCCAACACGAACAGACCATGGCCCTCCAGCAGGATCTGGAAATAAAAGAAAAAGAGCCGGGAAGAAGAGGGCAAAAACAACGGACGCGACCACCGAAGTAGTTGAAATCAGGGACTCCCCACCGTTACCCGAAGCCGCACCCTCAACACCTGGTCGGGGTCCAACGACTTGGTCACAGGTCGTCAGCCGCAAGACCACTCGCCAGCGTCCCAAACCAACCGAGCACCCACCGCCGGATCTTCAATCACAGGTGAAGCTTCCGCGCCCTCGCGCTCCAGCTGTCCTCGTCAAGGTTAAGGAGGGCAAGACTTACATGGACGTAGTTCAGGCGGTTAAAACAAAGTGCCCTGATACCGGTGGTGCTAAGATTACGGCCATGAGAAGGACCCGCGCCGGTGACCTTCTCATAGAATTCGGTCGAGGAAAAGCGGCAAACTTGGCTGCCGACAGAATCCGGACAATGATCACCGACAACTCGGACGAAGATGCCGGCTCGGTTGTCAGACTCTCACCAACGGCGCTCATCGAGGTAGTCGACATCGACGCCGCAGCAACAAAAGAGGAAGTCTTAACCGCCATCCAGTCGGAAGTTAAGGGTGCAGCCGATGACCTGGTAGCGTCAATGAACCGGAAGGACATCCGTCTCACCGGTCTATGGCACACTAAGCGGGGACAACAGGTAGCTACCGTTATAGTTCCGCGGGACTTGGCGGCCTCCCTCAGGACAGTCAAGATCGGTTGGATCAGCTGCAGAGTCCGCCTGAGAGCAGCCGACCCTCCGAGGTGTCACCGATGCCATGGCTTTGGGCACAGCTCGTCAGCCTGCAATGGACCAGATCTGGCACAGGCATGTAGGAGATGCGGGGAAGATGGACATCAGGAGAAAACCTGCCCCAACGGAGCCGACCGATGCGTCGCGTGCGACAGAGCCGGTCTCCCGAGAACGGCACACCGACCTGGTTCCGCTGCATGTGGAGCCAGGAAAGAAATACTAATGGTGTGGAAGCAAGTTTCAAGATGATTATCCGCTGCTTGCAGATCAACCTACAAAGGAGTGCTACGGCGCAGAACCTGCTGCAACAGACGTCGGCCGCGAGGGGTGCCCAAGCGCTAATCGTGTCCGAACCAAATTGGATCCCGTCCAACGACGACAGGTGGGTCAGTAGCGACGACGGTACTTGTTCTGTAGGCCTGATTGCAGCGGATCTAGTCTCCGAGGCAAAAGGCTCAGGACGCGGCTTCGCCTGGATTCAGGTACGGGGCCTGAGAATATACAGCTGTTATAACTCCCGGAACGACTCGGAGGAAAATTTCGTCACATTCCTAGAGGACATCCACCAGTCTGTACGGGACTGTGACGCACAAATCCACATGTTGATCGGTGGGGATTTCAATGCGTGGTCGCAAGAGTGGGGCTCTGACCGCAACGACAGGAGAGGCGATCAGCTTGCAGACCTCGCGGCGAGCCTTAACCTCTGCATCGAAAACACCGGCTCCACAGCCACCTACCGACGGATCAATGCAGAATCCATAATCGATGTTACTTTCTCCCGGCTCTCAGCTCCTCGTGAAATACGTGGATGGAGGGTTTTGGACGACATATATTCCGCCAGCGATCATCGATATATCGAATTCACGTTGGACCTTGCGCAAGACCTCGACGACAACGGCAGCTCCCCGGCGAAAGGATGGTCATACCGCAAGTTGGATCCTTTTGCTCTGTCTTCATTTCTGGCAAACAAGGCCCATCCCGAAGTTGAGGAGGATACCACCGCATCCCAGGCAGCTAAACGCTTGATGGACTTCCTGGAGGCCGCTTGCGACTCTTGCATGCCCCCAAGAGCACCCCAGAGATCGGGCAGGAAACAAGTACACTGGTGGTCAAAGGATCTGGCTGAACTCCGACAAGCGGCCAACAAATCACGCAGGGCACATCAACGGTCCGCCCGGAGACACGACAATCAGGAGACCATTGACGCTCACCGGGATGATTATACTGCGAAACGAAAAGAGCTCCGCAATGCTATACGTAAGGCGCAAGAGAAGAGCTGGTCCGATCTGTGCAAGGCTGTCGATGATGATCCCTGGGGCCTACCTTATAGGGTTGTAACGAGGAAGATCGGTCGAAAGCGCCCAGGCGTCGAAGCTCGCGGGAGAGAGGACTCGATTGTCAAACACCTGTTTCCAGACCCTCCGGAAACAGACTGGTCACTTGAGCCCCGCCTCTCCGACGACCCCCTCGACCCAACAGTCCATCAGTTTTCCGTGGAAGAGCTACACGAAGCATGCCGTCGGCTTCCATCCGGGAAAGCCACAGGACCGGACGGTATACCTAACGAACTCTTGCTTCGAGTAGCAAAAATAGCTCCACAGGTGCTACTGAGGACCTTCAACTGCTGCCTCTCTCGTCAAGAGTTCCCGGCCATCTGGAAGAATGCCAGACTCGTACTACTCCACAAGGGTCCGGGCAAACCTGTTGGTGAAGCATCGAGCTTTAGGCCGATCTGTTTGCTAAACTCCATGGCCAAACTCTTCGAACGTCTCCTGCTCAAGAGGCTAAATCAACATCTAGACCAGACCGGGCAGAGGTCAGACAACCAATATGGGTTCCGCCATGGACGGTCAACCGAGGATGCTATAGATCGGGTGATTCGCGCAGCTCACGGGGCCGCTCTGGGCGCAGTCCAACACCGAGATTTGTGCGTTGCGGTCTCACTCGATGTGCGTAATGCCTTCAACTCCGCTCCATGGCGGTGCATAGACGCAGCAATCAGGAAGAAAATGGTCCCTTCCTATCTCAACGGCATCTTCAGGTCCTACCTACAAAACAGGACTCTTCTAGTCGGCGAGTCACTCTCCAGCATAAGCGTGACGTGCGGAGTTCCTCAGGGGTCCGTCCTCGGTCCCGCACTTTGGAACGCGTTTTATGACGATCTACTGGACACAGAAATGCCATCAGGAGTGCAGCTAGTGGCTTTTGCGGATGACATCGCCGTTATCGGTACAGCACGGACTGGACCAGCAGCTGCCCAGTTGTTAAACCCAGTTCTCGAACAGATTTCCGCATGGATGCGTGAAAAAGGCCTGCAGCTAGCACCGCAAAAATCAGAGGCCATAGTCCTGACCCGCAAAAACAAGTACGATAACCCGATGTTGCTCGTCGAAGGCCACACAATCCCGGTTAGGCCTTCAATCAGGTACCTGGGAGTCGAGTTGGACACGAGACTGTCCTTCACGGCTCACATTGCTAAAACATCCAAGAAGGCCGCCGAGACAGCGAGAGCAATAGGACGATTGATGCCCAACGTCGGCGGTCCGGCTCAGGCCAAACGGGCTCTGCTCGGCTCGGTAGTTAATAGTAAGCTGTTGTATGCATCTCCCACGTGGGCAACAGTCGGCATCAAGACCGCCAAAAATAGAAGGGCCATGGCTAGGGCACAAAGGATAACAAACCTCCGGACGATCAGGGCATACCGCACGGTATCAGATGAAGCGTCGTCGGTACTCGCCTGCATGCTGCCAGCGGACCTTGTGGCTCATGAACGGGCAAGAATAAAGAATCGGCTTGAAGAGGACGCTGACCCTACCAAAACAACTGCCATGGTAAAAGCGGAGGAGAGAAGCATCTCAATAAGCTCATGGCAATCTAGATGGGACCGGTCGATAAAGGGCAGATGGACGCACCGGCTACTACCGAACATTGCGCGGTGGCTCTCAAAGACCACCCTATGTCTATCGTTCCGTGTCGTTCAAGCTCTCTCCGGACATGGCTGCTTCCGGAGCTATCTGTCGAGGATGAAGAGAGCCGAGGACAGCTACTGCGTTTACTGCAAGGACCCGGACGACACGGCCGATCACACCTTGTTTGTGTGTCCCAGATGGATCGATGACCGCGCCCGTCTGACTGCGATCTTAGGACGACCTCCTAATGCCGGCGACGTTGAAGAAATCCTATGTGGTCCAAATTCGACAGACTTGCCCGAGGAGCCGAGAACCAGAAAACGACTCATAATACAGGCCAAGGCGAACAGGGAAGAGTTGATCGCGATGATCGAATCGATCATGTCTACTAAGGAAACGGACGAACGGGAGGATGAGGCTGATTCGAGAAGGCAGTGAGAGCACAAAGAAACGCACAAACCAAGATAAGATAAGATTAAATTAAGATTTCCAAATGTAACGCCTTGAACGGGGGTAAGTCGGGGAAGTGTCCCGTCTACTACCCACCCTGTATATTTCATATAAGCCAAGAACGGGTGTAAGTCGGGGATACTGTCCCGTCTACCACCCACCCATGTAAAGTTATTGTTCAAATAAACGATGGCGGCGCCGCGGAAGCAATGCGAACAGCAGTTCCCGCGGCGTCGTCGGTTCAAAAAGAGAAAAAAAAAAAAAAAAAAAAAAGGTTAGGTTAGGTTTTAATAGTAAGCTGTTGTATGCATCTCCCACGTGGGCAACAGTCGGCATCAAGACCGCCAAAAATAGAAGGGCCATGGCTAGGGCACAAAGGATAACAAACCTCCGGACGATCAGGGCATACCGCACGGTATCAGATGAAGCGTCGTCGGTACTCGCCTGCATGCTGCCAGCGGACCTTGTGGCTCATGAACGGGCAAGAATAAAGAATCGGCTTGAAGAGGACGCTGACCCTACCAAAACAACTGCCATGGTAAAAGCGGAGGAGAGAAGCATCTCAATAAGCTCATGGCAATCTAGATGGGACCGGTCGATAAAGGGCAGATGGACGCACCGGCTACTACCGAACATTGCGCGGTGGCTCTCAAAGACCACCCTATGTCTATCGTTCCGTGTCGTTCAAGCTCTCTCCGGACATGGCTGCTTCCGGAGCTATCTGTCGAGGATGAAGAGAGCCGAGGACAGCTACTGCGTTTACTGCAAGGACCCGGACGACACGGCCGATCACACCTTGTTTGTGTGTCCCAGATGGATCGATGACCGCGCCCGTCTGACTGCGATCTTAGGACGACCTCCTAATGCCGGCGACGTTGAAGAAATCCTATGTGGTCCAAATTCGACAGACTTGCCCGAGGAGCCGAGAACCAGAAAAC
>JASXSY010002422.1:0-21163 GCA_034509805.1 Sipha maydis | reverse complement strand
AATCCGAAATTCGAGCTTACAATATAATTCGGATTTCGGATTTCGAACTTCAAACTCTAGCGAATCCGGATACTTCCCATCACTACTACGTGTACCTCAAGGCTATGGGTAATGTCCTTTTTGCGTATTTACCTACCATGTGTTCCGTCGTTTACCTATCATAATTAAAATCATATTTAGAGTCTGCCTTGATTTGCCATTTATAGAATAAAAAAAAAAAAAAGAACCGGATGGGCCTCGCTCTGCTGTACAGTTAGGGGTGGAGTGCACCTCGCTTATAGGATAGGTCATTATTATAATGGATTTGTTAAATTTGAATGCAATGATAGATATCATTGTATACGAATAACGATTCTGAACGGAGTTCATATGTTTGTCTAGGATAAAATACATTGTTATTTAAAACATTGTAAAAAGTATATTTTATTTTGAAACGATAAATATATTTTTCAATTAGGATGGGTTGGCAGTTGCATACAGCGATATAGTTTGTCAGTCTAGAACATTCTACATTATATTATATTTTACATGTAATTTTATGTCAATATTCGCTGTTCAAACGCTTATAAAAAAAAAATTGTGCCTATGGATTTTAATAATTTTTGAATGACATTAAGAACTACTTCTGTGGAATCTTCGATAAAATTTTCAAGTATTTTGTATTAGCCAAATTTTTTTTATCACCGATTATAATAATAAAATGTAAAAAAATCGAATATTTTAAATGCCTATAAGTGGCTTAAAAATAAATATAAAATTTTGAAAAAAATATTGCATAAAAGAAATACCAATCTTAACAGCTGGTAGAAATTTCAAAAATCTGCGACTTATACTTTTTTAATTATAACAAATATTTAAAATCGTCTGAGAATAAATCGCTATTTTATCCAATTTCGTAAATATTTAAATTTCAAACAGTTATACAATTTTTTCCTCTTAGTCCGGTAGAAATTTTTTTAAAGATTTTTGAAGAGTAGCTCATAGATAACCTAGTGTTAAAATTTTGAACCTTAAGTATGAACAAAAAAAATTTTATGAATTTTTATCTACAAAATAACTTGCAAATTATCGTGATTTTTACACATTTTATACAAATTTGAGCATTAAGGGCTTATAAAAAAAAATTGAGTTAATCGATCACCGATATTTTTTAGTTACGATAAGTTTAACTTATTATAAACCTAGTATAAAATTTTCAAGAGTTTTCGTTCAACCAATTAAATTTTATAGATGTTTAAAACCAAAAATTTTACAAAAATCGAAAATTTAAATTGTCTATAAATAAGTCAAAATATGTCAAAATACTTTGAAATCTTAACCATGTATAGAGAACGTCAATATAAAGATTTGGTGAAAATTTCAAGTTGTTGTGGTTTTTCGTTTTTGAGTTAGAGCATTTTAAAAAAAAACCGATATCTTTGTCAGTCTAGAATATTATACATTATATTATATTTTACATGTAATTTTTTGTCAATATTCGCTGTTCAAATGCTTATAAAAAAAAATTGTGCCTATGGATTTTAATAATTTTTGAATGACTTTAAGAACTACTTCTGTGGAATCTTCTATTAAATTTTCAAGTATTTTGTAAGAGCCAAATTTTTTTTATCACCGATTATAAAAATAAAATGTAAAAAAGTCGAATATATTAAATGCCTATAAGTGGCTTAAAAATTAATATTATATTTTGAAAAAAATATGACATAAAGAAAATACCAATCTTAACAGCTGGTAGAAATTTCAAAAATCTGCGACTTATACTTTTTGAGTTATAGAAAATATTTAAAATCGATTGAGAATAAATCACTATTTTATGCAATTTCGTAAATATTTAAATTTCAAACAGTCATAACATTTTTTCCTCTAAGTCTGGTATAAATTTTTTTAAAGAATTTTGAAGAATATCTTATAGATAACCTAGTGTTAAAATTTTGAACCTTAAGTATGAACAGAAAAAATTTTATGAATTTTTATCTACAAAATAACTTGCAAATTATCGTGATTTTTACATATTTCGTATAAATTGGAACTTTGAGCACTTATAAAAAAAAATTTTGACTTACGATTTTAGATTTTTTTTTATCAGTTAAAGAACAGCTTATAAGAAACCTTGTATTAAATTTTCAAGATTTTCTGGGCAGCCAAAAAAATTTTATCGTTATTTAAAAAAAAAATACTTAAAAAAATTGAAAATTTCAATCGTCTATAAATAGCTTAATAAAAGTCTTTATAATTTAAAGGAAAATTTAATGGTGTATAGAGAACGCTAATCTAAACATTTGGTGAAAATTTCAAGTATTTACATCGATTAGTTTTTGATTTATAGCAAAACAAAAAATTTGATTATGTCGAAAACTGGTTTTGCGTAAAAACTCCCGTTTTTCCCAAATTTTTTAATGGTTTTTCCCGTCGCATTTAAAAAATATTGGAAATTTACTTTTGACCCCCCAAAGTACCAAATAGATTCACTTTTCTTTCAGAAAAGTTGCTACATAAGGCAATCAAAGCATTTTTACTGCCCCAAATCGTGTCGACAGACACAAAAAAAAAAAAAAAAAAACACACATCATTGTAAAATCAATACATTCTTCACTCCGTTCAGAATCTAAAATGAATAATAATTATATTTATGGATATTCATCCTAGTTAATCCATAAAACGTATACTTATTGTAAGCAGTGACGTATTTTCAAACTTTTTATAGGGAAGAGATTTAATGTTTTTGTGTGAATGAGGGATTTCAGAATATTATAAAAAATTTGTATAAGATATGACTTTGTAAGGAAAAGTTCAAGAATAGTCTCGAATCATCTAGAATAATGTAGATGGATAAATGTCTTTTTATCCGAGATATTATCTCAATTATTCTATAACTAGCTAGAAGCTAATTAACAAGACTAGAAGTAGACCAATCAATATTATAATATTTTTTAAAACTAACTCTACTAACAACCGAAGTTTCATTTGAAATTGACGAACTGATGGAAGCGGTGATTTTGACTAGACACAATTGTCTAATTTAATATTATAAAATATTAATATTTTACTCCCAATAATAACGAACTAAAATATCATTTAGAATAATCTATATATGAATGTATGTATAAGATTATATATAAACCATTTATAAACCAATCACCACTTATTTGTAATATTAATATCCCGAATAACATCTATGCTGCCGAGTTACGGTTAAACATATTCAATGTCTTTAATTTTGAGTTTATTTGTTTATTATTAAACATAATTTAATGGGAAATACACTTATAAATTAATTGTTATTACAATATACTTATATTTTTATGCTACTGAATTTAATTTAAAAAAAAATATTATTATTACATATTTCATTATTGTTTATTAAAAAAATTATCTATTTTTGATTGTTTAAGGCAGGGCTTGAAACCGGTATTGAATACCGATTTTGAATACCGGTTAAAACCGTTAAAAACCGATATCGAAATCGAAACCGAAAACGAAATCGAAAAAATTAAATACCGATATCCGAAGCCGAAATCGAAATCAAAAAAAATAGATACCGATATCCGAAACCGAAATCAAAATCGGAAAAAATAAATACCGATATCCGAAACCGAAATCGAAATCGAAAAAAATGAATACCGATATCCGAAACCGAAATCGAAATCGAAAAAAGTGAATACCGTTATTCAAAACCGAAATCAAAATCGGAAAATATAAATACCGATATCAACAATCGAAATCGAAATCAGAAAAAAAAATACTGATATCAAAAACAGAAATTAAAACATCTACTAGATACTGAAGCAGTGGCGTACACACGGGGGGGGGGGGGTTTGGGTGTTCAAACCCCCTTCACCCTTTAACTTTTTAAATATATGAATGTCTATACGAAAATGGTTAAAATTATAAATAATTTATTTTCGTAACATATTTGTAGAAAAATAAAAATCAAAGATAGGTCACTGCCGAAGTTTTAATTAGAATAACCCAAGAATATTATTCCACGAAGTATAAATACGATTTTATATTATTTTCTTGAAATTGTGTTTATGATTATTGATTACATGGACGGGTTACGGGAAGTTAATTTTAGATCACTAACAAATTACTAACTGATACCGTGTGTTCAATTTTAAAGGTAACAGGAAAAATTTCGAACGCATGATCTTGAATTTGATTCGGGTTTTTTTTTACAGGGTACAGGACACATAGGCGAAACTAAAAACTTTTATTAGGTCAGGCCAAATGAAAAATATAAAAAATACTTCTATTAACAACTTTATAATATAGTAATTATGTTTAATGTATACATACATATATATTAATTATATTCTAATGAATATTTTTTTTACAATTTAAATATTTAATAATAAATAAAATTATAATAATTAATTAATACATTTATAATAATAGACGACGATTAAATGGTACCAATTTTTTAAATTCTTCAATGACATCATCACAATCGATCATCACATCGAGGACAGTAAAATATAGTAGTCACTCTTTTAGTATATTCGTACACTTATAAGTTGTAATAATAGGTACGAGTGGTATTATATAAAACGTACAAATGTATACGTTTACAAATATAAATATAATAATATAATTATTTATAATGCCTAAATAATTATTAAAATATATAATGTATACAAATTTTTAGTCGGTATTAGGTCAGGCTGACTGGCCTGACCCGTAGTTTCGCCTATGACAGGACATATAAATACATATGTTTCTGATAAATTCTAATTTTTTACTATTTTTTATCTGCGCATGCGAACACCGAAATCGGAATCAGAAAAAATAGATACCGATATCCGAAACCCAAATCGAAATCGAAAAAAGTGAATACCGTTATTCAAAACCGAAATCGAAATCGGAAAAAATAAATACCGGTATCAGAAACCGAAATCGAAATCGAAAAAAAAAATTTCGGTTTCAAGCCCTGGTTTAAGGTTCTGACAATGCGTTTCAGCAAGAAAGTTTTCAATTTTATTAAGACAACCTAACATAAAATAAGTATAGCGATAAAATAAAACGATAAGAACACGTACTCGTATAATACTAAAAATTATATTTTTTTTTTTACAAAAATACTAAAATTTATCGTAACCTGCTGAACAAAAGAGCATTTTACCCGATTAGACAGAGAAAAACTGAGCGTTTTAACAGGTGATTTTTACATTAACTAGTATGGGAAATGTCTAGGGACCGACTAAAAACAACGTCTTATGCGGGAAAGCGTCTTAAGCGAGAGCGTCTTAAGCAAGTTTTACTGTATTTTAACTATATCCCAAACAATATTTTTGATTATTGTGGTAGAATATTTAATGGTATTTATCTGCTTGGAGAATACAACAGATAGGTATATTGATACTATAAATCTTAGTTTTATGATATTTCGTTGGGATTATACTGAGGTGGGTTACCAAACTCTCAAATGTTGGGAAAAGTATAAAATACATAAATATAATGACTAGTTGTTCTATCACTAAGTTTTAATAAAAAAAATTTATTTTCTATAGATCGCACCACAAAAAAATAAACTCTATTCAATGGACGAGTTAAATAAATATGAAGTCATTATCGACATGAAATTATTGAAACGAAGCCTTTTCTACAGCCTAGTCCAGTGACGCCCAACCTTTTTCCCTTGGCGGGCCACTTTGGTAAACAACCATCTTCAAGCGGGCCACAAAGTATGAAAGTACAAAAATGATCTTATATATTGGACTTATTTTCTTATATTTTATTGTCTATTGAAAAGATTATTATGATAGATAATTTAAAAGTTTTATCAAAAAAAATTTTTCATTATTAGTAAAAGAAGTACAAACTCAAATTTCTCATTAAAAATAAAAGTAAAACATTTTTGTATAGTTTTTAGTTTTATTATTATCATTATAATTGTTTTTTTTTTTTGAATAATTATTTAAACGAATTTATAAATTTAAATAAAAATAATATATGAAAAAATAATTTAAACATTTTTTCATACATTTTTAAAATTGTATTTATTTTAGAAAATTCGTAACGGGCCACAAAGAATACCTTCGCGGGCCGTGGGTTGGGCACCACTGGCCTAGTCGATCCAAATGGAAAACAGATTTTTGATTATAATATTTTCCGCCTAATATTCATGATGATTTTCATAATTATTCATACACTGGTCATTTACTCGAACTTGGGACTTTTCGTCAAGGTTGATTACAAACATAAAAACATTGAATTCTTTTTAGTTGTGTTCGCTGATATTATTTACTTTCTCACAATTTATAAGACTTGCATAATGTTTTATTGAGTAGACAAAATTATGAATATATTTAACGTTACACGGATTGATTTTCTGACAAGTAAACAGTGTCGCAAAAACAACGAAATTCTGTATATTTATCGAAAAGCAATAAATAAGTTTACCAACTTTTATTGTATTTTTTGCATGGTGGTGATCATTCAATGGATAGTCTTCGCTTTTCTGGGCTACGTATTCACCTCGAACGAAAATGTGAATAATCGCATCCCAAGTGTGATAAATATGCCGTTCCCAATTAATATATGTGCATACCATTAGTATTATGGTATATTTTTCATTATAGAATCGATATTTGCACTATTTTTACTTTACTGTATCTTAATGATAGATATATATCTACTATCTTACGGTTGGATTATTATTGCTTAGTACGAAGTAGTTGCTCTTGCTTTTAAGGAATTCAAACTTAAAGAAAACAACACAAACAAAAAATAGGTAATATACTCATATTTTTAAAAAAAAAAGTTTTAATTTAGTTTTACAAATTATAATTAAAATATAGGTATGATTTATAATATGTAACGAAACCCTCGAAACTTACAGGGAGCATACCCACGTTTGCTCCCTTTCTTTTGATACCGAAATCAACTCTTTAGACTTAAACGCGCACCCCCGGGGGCGGTTTTAACATCAAGAAAATAAAATTTTTAACAAAAAAATCCATTTATAAATGATAATCAACAAACTCGTTAGCAACCCGCGTTGCTAGCAGTTTGATACTTTCGATTTTTTTCTTTTTTTTTTTTTTTCTAAGACCAAAAATAAACAAATACGATTTTAATCCGCGTTGTTAACAGACATTCAACAGGTTTTCATTTATTATCGAAAATTTTTATAATCCCCTGTGGAAAGGGGTGTCAGAATATTTCCACGGTTTCCACAGCCGGTCGTAAGGGGCGACTAATGTGGTTGCGTCAGGTCGACAGCCGGTGTAAAATTATGTCAAATAGAATGAGGAGTCCTTATCGATACTTAGGCGGTTTGTCCCATCTCGGATGTGCGCGGGGACAACAAGTGAGAGGAAATATTATATCTAGAGGAGGAGGAGACCTGGATGTTGAAGTGTGTGATACCACCCGGACAGCCAGTGTGGTAGCTGTTCCACCAGTTATGTGTGCAGGTCTACCCAACACGGGTAATGTCAACGGTGTTGGGACATCACCATTGCGCCCCGGGTTAAATCTGAGTCTAGGTATGAGGGATAGATTTAAAGTGAGAATAGGCACGTGGAATGTTGGAACGTTGACAGGCAGAAGTAGAGAATTAGCAGAAGTATTGAAGAGAAGGAAAGTTAATATTTGTTGTGTACAGGAAACTAAATGGAAAGGAGAGAAAGCAAAAGAAATAGGAGAGGGCTATAAGGTAATATATTCAGGTAGGACTAGTACTAGGAATGGCGTTGGAGTAATATTGGATGATGAGATGAAAATTAAGGTAGTCGACGTAGGAAGGAAAAGTGATAGAATTATTGCGGTAAAATTGGTATTCGAGGAGAAAGTATTAAACGTAATAAGTGCGTATGCACCGCAAATAGGATGTGAAGAAAGTGAAAAGGAAGAGTTTTGGCGAGAGATGGATGAGGTGATGCAAGGAATACCAGGAAATGAGGATGCTGTGATTGGTGGTGATATGAATGGTCACGTAGGGAGTGAGAGGGTAGGGTATGATAGAGTGCATGGAGGGTATGGTTTTGGCGAAAGGAATGAGGCTGGAGAAAAAGTTTTGGATTTTGCAGAATCGTATGAGCTTGCAGTAATCAATACATATTTTAGGAAAAGAGAAGAGCATTATATAACATACAAGAGTGGAAGAAATAGGTCGCAGATTGATTATTTTATGTGGAGGAGAGACAATATAAAAAGAGTAAAGGATTGTAAAGTAATTCCTGGAGAGTGTGTAATAACACAACATAGGTTGATGATAATGGAAGTATGGTGTAATGGAAAAAAGATGAACAAAAGAAGGAATACAGGGAAGGAGATCAGAATTAGGTGGTGGAAATTAATAGGAAACAAAGAGAAGGAGTTTATAAAGAAATTAAAAGAAAAAGCTGTGTGGAATGTTGAGGGAGATATAAATGAGGTTTGGAGAAGGATGGTCACTTGTGTTAAGAACATAGCAAAAGAGGTTGTTGGTGAAACCAAAAGTAGTTTACCAGAAGACAAGGAAACGTGGTGGTGGGATGAGGAGATTCAGAGAGTAGTAGCGAGTAAGAAAAAGCAATTTAAGGTATGGCAGAAAAGTAGGAAGAGGGAAGATTGGATAGAGTATAAAAATGTATGTAAAATAGTGAAAAGTGCTGTAAGCAAAGCAAAGCTAATAGGTATGATGAGTTATATGAGCGGCTAGGAACACAGGAAGGAGAAAAAGAAATTTATAGACTGGCGAAGGTCAGAGAAAAGCGATCCAAGGATTTTCAAGATGTTTGGTGTATAAAAAATGAGGATAAAAGAGTTTTAACAAATTATGAGGATGTGAAAAAAAGATGGAAAGAATATTTTGAGAAATTACTGAACGAGGAATATCCAAAAGAAGTTTTAGAGAGTATGTCATGGAATGAAGGATTGATTGGTCTAGTGGGCGAGGAGGAAGTGAGAGATGCGGTGAAGGCGATGAAAAAGAAAAAAGCGGTAGGACCAGATGGAGTACCTGTAGAGGTGTGGAAAATGTTAGGAGATGTAAGCATTGGGTGGTTGAAAAATCTTTTTAATAAGGTACTGATAGAGGGAAAAATGCCAGAAGATTGGAGAAAGAGTTTTATTGTACCAATATTTAAAGGAAAAGGAGACATACAAGAATGTGGGAACTATAGAGGAATAAAGCTCATGAGTCATAGTATGAAGATCTGGGAAAAGATTATAGAGAAGAGGATAAGAAGTGAGACCTCGATATCAGGAAACCAGTTTGGTTTTATGCCAGGAAAATCGACAATGGAGCCATTATTTTGTGTTAGGCAATTAGTAGAGAAGTACAGAGAAAAGAATAAAAAACTATGCATGGTGTTTATAGATTTAGAAAAGGCGTATGACAGGGTGCCAAGGGAAGTTTTAAGATGGGCATTAATGAGGAAAAATGTCCCAAAAATGTATGTTAATTTGATCCAGGATATGTATGAAGGGTCGAGTACTAGTGTCAAGAGTCGGTGTGGAGTATCAGAAGGTTTCAGTATAGGAGTAGGTGTGCACCAGGGGTCAGCTCTAAGCCCCTACCTGTTCTCAGTGGTAATGGATGAGGTTTCAATGGAGATACAGGGTGAGATACCATGGTGTATGATGTTTGCGGATGATATAGTTCTGATAGGAGAAAACCTAGAAGTTGTCAATAATAGGTTAAATGAGTGGAGGTTAGCCCTCGAAGAAAAGGGATTGAGAGTTAGTAGAAATAAAACTGAGTATATTGAGTATGATTTTGGACAAAGAGACCAAGAAGTTGAAGGAATGAGGAGACAACTGACAATAGATGGTGATGTGATAGGTGAAGTTGAGAGCTTTAAATACTTAGGATCTTTTGTTCAAAAGGACGGGGGCTTTGACATTGATGTAAAACATAGGATTAAGTGCGGGTGGATGAAATGGAGAGAAGCATCAGGCGTGTTATGCGATAAGAGAATTCCAATTAGGCTGAAAGGTAAATTTTATAAAAGTGTAGTGAGACCAACTATGCTGTATGGTTCAGAGTGTTGGGCGGTTAACAGGAGAATAGAACAAAGTATGAGTGTCGCGGAAATGAGAATGCTTAGATGGTTGAGTGGAGTGACAAGAGAAGATAGAATAAGGAATGAATACGTGAGAGGTAGTGTTGGTGTAGCGCCAATTGTGGACAAAATGAGAGAAAATAGGCTGAGATGGTTTGGGCATGTGATGAGGCGAGAGGAAACGAATGCAGTAAGAGTGGTTATGAAGATGGACGTTGAAGGGAAAAGAGGAAGAGGAAGACCAAAAAAGAGATGGTTGGAGACTTTGGAGAATGACATGAGGGCTGTCGGTGTGTGCAGAGGAGATGTGATTGACCGAGTAAAGTGGAGGTGTAGGACAAGGGTGGCCGACCCCAAATAGTTGGGAGGAAGGCGAAGTTGAAGAAGAAGAAGAAGAAATAAAAACAATAAAATATAAAATATTTAATAATTAATTAAGTTCTGTTCGTGTGTAAATTAAATTTTATAATTTAAACATAAATATCTTTAATTTTATTATGGAATAATTAAGTTAATTATGAAGCTACCACGGTTATAATTATTTTATACAAACTGTTAATAAATTAATATTTATATAAATAGTTTATATTTATGTATATAATTCAATAAATAAATAAATGCTTAGTGTGGAGTATTATTATATTTTAAATCATTTATTTATTTCTATATATATTTCTTATTTATACATCAATTTACGAGTATTAATCATTTGTTATACTTTATCTTATTTTTCATTATTTTATTATGTAATAAGATTATTTAAATATTAATTTCGAATTTCAGAAAACAATGGAATTATGTACGACAATTTAAAATGTTCTATTAGATCATCAAAAACTATTTCTATGAGTATATTGTAATATAATATTTAATTAAATATTCTTAAGTTTTTCTTTAAAACCTAAGTTCTTTCTAGTCCATTTCTCTACACCACAATTAGGTACCGGTTTTAATTTTTTCTTTTAAACTAATTTCACATTAAATCGAGACAGTAAAATAAATGGAATAAGAAGTCTCACTATTTTCTCAGTTCATTCCTTTAACGCATAAGAATACAAAATTATCATTTTATTATATGAATACTAAATATAGACCCGGTCGAAAGTACAGAAGTAGGTATTTAAAATGGTAAGATTACTGCAGTAAAAGCAAGAAGGAACTAAGTAACCAGTTTACAAGAAAATGGATAAATTCAGTGGGCTGGAGGTGAAGGATTACGAAAGTTTATGAGGTAAAATAACGATTGGTCAACAGTAGAACCAGAAAATGCATTAGGACTCGCTCTATTGTAGCAGAGTCAAAAGCTGTATGAGGATCTCACAGGACAGATCTGTACTCAAGAATGGGTTAAACTACGTTTTATGGACCCAAGGGTCTTATTGACCTTGCAACATATTGAAAGAATGTGTGAATGATAATTAAGGGCAGAAGATAAGAGAACACCAAGCTAATTTTTGCTGTTAACTGTTGGTATAGTTGTATTGTTTATCGAGTATGTGTGAATAATTAAGAAATGAAATCGAGTGAATAACATAGGTAGATATTATAATAACACTTCAACACATTGAGATACAAGCCAATAGTTTCAAAACATTTGACAGGTTCATTAAAGTCACCTTGGAGTAGAAGACAATCGGAATCACTGTTTATTCGATGATAGATTTTTAAGTCATCTGTAAATACAAGGATATTACAAATTTGGATTACTACTTTAATTCCGTGAATAAATAGAGAAAAAAGAAGAGATGAGAGATGGCCTTGGAGAACACCTGATGGGATAGATGAGAGATTAGATTTACAACTATTAATTTTTGCCCATGGATGTCTAATACGTATAATTAAAACAAAGATAAAAGCGGAACACCAAACCCAGATTTGCGAAGGGGTTGTATAATTGCATAATAATTAAACAATTGTAATATCACTTACACATTACAACATTAGCAATATCTTTTGGTTATGATATCAATAAATATTTTATTTAAAGTTTTAAGTAACTCAATTTTAATAGAGAATTAATATCATACATATATGGAGATATGCATATTATTATAATATTATTTTAAAAATATCTGTTTGTTATGATATCAATAAACAATTTTAAATATCTCAATTCTAATGTAGAATTAATATCATAAAGATATGAAGAAATGCATATTTTGCTTATATACAATTAGTGATATCTTTGTATTATAATATAAATAAATACTATAAAATATCTCATATTGAATATCAGGATAACATAATAAAAATAAAAATAGTAGAATAATTATTTTAAGCTATTGCGATAATATTATAAGGATATCACTAAGTGAAATATCTTAATATTTACAATGACCTACAATAAAAAGCAAGCGAAACCCAATAATATCACTCTATTTAAAGGCCTTTTTTCATGTTTAATTTCATGTTCACAATAATATTAGAACCAGCTGAATGACTGTAATACGCACGTTTCACATATGTAAGTACTTACTCATTATTATACCAGTGATTTATCATCACTCATTTTCATATTCCCATTGGTGTTTTCTTTGTCTTGATATTAAAAATATCGAAAACTTAAAAAATATTTTCCAGTCAGATAATTACCCCTACCATCAGGGCCGAACTTCCGCCTAGGCAAACTAGGCAGCTGCCTAGGGGCCCTTGCTTTCCTGGGGCCCTCAGGGAAACATACACAAAAAAAAAAGGTATTACACACATAAATTGATTACACGGAAAATAGTTAGTCAAGTAATTTAGAAATTATATAATATTATTATGTTGTTTTATTATATAGTTTTATGGAACCGTATGTAAACATAAATAAATACATTTCGTGGTGTTTATCAGTGTTCGTTTCTTTCTATTCGATTATATTTATAGCCGAAACCCGTAAATAAATGTATAGCCGTAAACACTAAACATTCTTAAAATAGTGAATAATTATTATCGCGTCGCCCAATCGCCAGCCCGCATGCAAAATCAGTTCAGCTGGTACACGGCGTTATCTTAATCTTCACATCGAAACCAATAGTCTATGGTACATAAAATTATAAATAATTTGTTTTGAAAGCCAGGGTACGATTATTAGTTATTATTTATTACGATTAAATTTTCATTTACACTCCGATCGTGTTGGTGTCAACTGATAAATTAGGTACGTAAGTACAATAATATAGCTGTTCATAATATAAATCAGTAATAATTTATTCTCATACGTTATACCTACAAAACGATTTTAAATTTAAAAATTATACGATATATTTAAGTCTGCATGTTAGTTAAATATATCCAGTTCATCTAAGCGACTAAGCCGACGTGACTATTTAGTTTCAAACAATAACAGAGATTAAAAATGTTTTTTTTATTGAAAAAAATGTAGGTATTAATGTCAAATGTAAATTATAAATTAACCCGTCTTCAGTGGTTTATACGTTACAGTTTATAGTTTATACTAACTATATTATATTATAGTAGTTAATAGACTATAGTAGCAATATATACTATAATAATATACTAATAATAATAATATATTAATAAAATAATAAGATTATAGTAATTAATTTGTGTTTTATTTAAATTTTATTTTGTAAACACTGAATAATACTGATTATTAATAATCGATCGACCAAAATGACCTCTATTATTTACTATTTATTTTTTTTTACAACTTTATTTGCTTTTTACTATTTTATATGATGCCACTATTGTATAGTTTGATCAAAATTATGTTGTTTTAGAGGACGCCGATGATAACATTTATCCAAATATAGGAATATCACTTAGGATGCTGTTGAGTACCCCTGTATCAAACTGCTCAGCCGAACGGTCATTTTCGGCTCTTAAAAGAATAAAAAATTATTTAAGATCAAACACAGAGGAAAAAAGACTTACTTCACTCGCCGTGTTATACATTGAGTCAGAAGTAATGCAAGGAGTGGACTACAGTGAAGTGATACGTTCTTTCGCAGAACAAAAAGCTCGACGTGTAAACATTTGTTAATAATTTTTTTATAAATCTGTTCTTTTATGTTTAATTTATATACATATATTTATTTTATAAATATGATAATGGTATGTGTATATAATATTTGTTTTATCTATTAGTATGTTGAATATATACAAATTAAAAGCAGTTTTTATTAATATATATTTAAAAGGGCCCTTCTTTAGTAGCTGCCTTGAGGCCCTGAGACCCTTAAGTTCGGCCCTGCCTACCATACTACCCTTGACATAAATATAATACATTCCGACAGCCGACTACCGTGCTATTAGTTCACATATTTTATTGGGTTATTGTAACTACAAAATACAAAATATATGTACACATGTTGTACAAACATTTTTCCTGTGAGGACAAAGACTCTCAGATTAATAAATTACTACGGGGTGTGTGAAACAGTTTCGTAGGACGTCAAAATTTTAGAATTCTTCTTAGAAAACATGTAGGTGTACCAATCCAAGTTGAGATACAACTAATGTTTTCTTTTCCTTCTATGGACGGAAAGAAAAAGTAAGATATAACAAAAAATATATTACCTCACAACACTAGTTTAAATCCACCTCTATATATATATATATATACCACTACATACACGTTGTTAAATTTAAAACTATTCAATCCATGAACACAGAGTATTGGTTGACTCAACATGTAAAATTTTTTAACCAGAGTTAAAATTAATTTAACGAATAGAGTGGGTTTTGATTTTTCACATTTATTTCCACTTGGAGCCAAATAGTATTACGATGTTATATTGTATATTATTATCTTATACAACATTTGAGCACAAAAAAATGAATAAATATGACAATTTGCCGAATCTATTACTCGTATTGATATCGAAATAAGTACAGATAATATTTAAGTATTTTCATTTGGTGACTGATTTTTTTCTGGTACATCATTATTCTTATCTATACATATTTTATATCTAAAATAAAACATAAAATACAGTAACAATATCAAAAATGGCTTGTAGTAAAATTGGGCAAAATTAGTGATTAAAAATTAAAATAAATTACTACGTTCCCATATATAAAACACATTACACGAAAAATAGTTTTAGCACTCATTTTCAGCATCACAACTTTAATGTCTATACTTAAAATTTTTTATCTCAGAAAATATCATTCTTTTATAAGTCAATAGCCAATTGGCAGTCACTCATTACATTATTACGTAACACTTCGAACTACTGTTATGAAACAGTTTTGCTTGGTCTAGAATATCCAAATACACTAAATAATATTATGTAAAAAAAAAAAAAAAAATATAAACCCTAGATGAGATAATCAAATATCTTTACTTTCAATTACCTTCAGCTACACATCTATTGTGCATTTAAGTAACAAAAATCCTAGTGCAAATAAACTTTCGCTTAAATTAATCTACATACCATACAAGTGTGTAAAAATGCTTGGACCAACCTCTAACGATTCTATATAAAATAAGAAAAAAATACTACTACGTCAAAAGAAAACTATTTATGTTTAAGTTCTATTTATCTGTCCAACTTACATAAATGCATCTTGTAGTCCCAGTGCCATGTTTAAAGTGTAATGCGCCGGAGGCACACATATTTTTTCACCATATAACCCGCTTACTACCTTTATTACTTGGCTTTACTTACACCACAACTCCAATCATTATAAAAAAAATATATCTATTATACGTATATATATATATATATACACACACATATATATACATATATATATTCTCAAAAAAGTACTTCAAAGAAGTAAAAAAGGCTTTCTGTGCGTAAGTTGAAGCGATTTGGCGAAAATATGGAATTTTAATACTAATTAATAAGTGAAATCAGTCTCAAAATTATGTGCCAAAAAGGCCCATGGTTAAAAAAGTATTGAAAAACTAGAATTTGGAGTTTAATAAAGAAAATAAATTAATACTCAAAATCTGTGCCGAAAAGGCACACTGTTGAAAAAGTTCCTGAATTTTGAGGTTAATAAAGAAGTGAAATCAATCCCAAAATGCTGTGCCTTAACTTAAAAACATATCAATTCACAAACATTTCAAGTTCTTCAACTGTACAAACATTGAAAATAAAATTAGCACAGAACGGTGTATATTAATGATAATAAATCGGAGTTTACAAGTTAAGATTACAAGTTACAAGTTAGATTTACGAGAATTTATACTTTTTGCTGGACACGAATATACTTTTGCTACAAATTATGACATAATAATATTCAACTTCTTACAATCAATTTTTAATAAAAATAATCATATTAATGATATCGTTTCGTTTAAAAGTAATTATATTAAAACTTGCTCTGTATGTTTTGTAAAATTGTCCAAGAATTTCAAACAAATATTTTACGAGTTCCCATAAAAATGATCAAAAAAAAAACGCACGAGTTAAATAACGCTTATGGATTTCAAGTGTTCAATTAAAAAAATCTGGACTAAATATTTAAATTGTAACAAGGATTAACAAAAATTTAAGTCAGACAGATTAACTTGTAAACGTTCTGTGCTAATTTTATTTTCAATGTTTGTATAGTTGAACAACTTGAAATTTTTGTGAATTGATATTTTTTTAAGTTAAGGCACAGAATTTTGGAATTGATTTCACTTCTTTATTGACCTCAAAATTCAGGAACTTTTTCAACAATGTGCCTTTTCGGCACAGAATTTAGGTATTAATTTATTTTCTTTTTTAAGCTCCAAATTCTACTTTTTCAATACTTTTTCAACGATGGGCCTTTTTGGCACATAATTTTGAGACTGATATCACTTATTTATTAACATTAAAATTCCATCTTTTCGCCAAATCGCAACAACTTACGCACAGAAAGCCTTTTTTACTTCTTTGAAATATTTTTTTGAGAATTTAAATTATTTTTCCAAAGCACCTTTTACATATCTCGGGATTCGAATTATTTTGCTTCAAATAACAAAATGTGAGCGTATTTGAAATTCTGGGGCCACTTGCGTGTTTCTGTGATTTGGTTATTTATGTATACCCAGTTGGTTTTGTTCTCCCTGATCATTATGCTGTATCTGCCAGATTTAAGATTGGTCTCATAGAAAATGCAACTGTATAGCTTATAGAAGCGATTGTGAATTTTCAGTATACAGACGTTGGCAAAGCCTTTATTTTGTAATTACAGAATATATAATCCCCGGGGTTGCTATTATCGGATATTTCCAACAATAATTGAAATATCAAAACTTTGTTTGTAATTTTTGGACAATTTTACAGGAATATACAGTGCAAGTTTTAATATAAACACCATTAAACGTAACGATATCATTAATTGAGTCCCGTCAAATTTAAAAAAAAAAACATTTTCAATCCCATTTTTATGGACGTAGGATTGTTTGTAACAAAAAATTCTACAGATGTAGTTAAAAATGGTTTTTTTTTAAATATTTTTTAATATAAATATATATAATATAATTTATGTAGAATTAAATAAAAATAATGATAAAATATGTAATAATGTAGGGGTGTAATATAATTTAAATAATTTATGTATAATTAAATAAATATAGACAATGATATAATAAAATCTAAAATTTAAATTTACATATTTATTTAGATATATGTGAGGTGCACCGCGAGTACCTGTTGTTATTATTGCTATTATTAGAAATGTTATTGACACATCGTCGGAAAGTACCCAAGAACGATCCACGGACGGAACGAAAAATGAGACTCATAAATTGCAGTTCTTAGCTGTATCTCTCTTGCACTTCGCATACAACCAACACGTGCGAATGAGAGGTCCGAGTGCCAAGACAAAACTTAATGTATAATAGTCTCGTTATCGGGTCGATTTTCGTGTTTATTACGCACAGAAAGGAGTCTCTAGCGAGACTCTTCGATATAACTGTTTCATAAGGATATAATTTAATCAAATTCTTCGTACATTGTCTAATTGTTTTAGATTCTGAACGGAGTGATGGAATCTATAGGTTTTACAATGATGTGTGTTTTTTTTTTTATTTATTTTTTAGATTCTGAACGGAGTGAAGAATGTATTGATTTTACAATGATGTGTGTTTTTTTTTTTTTTTTTTTTTTTTTTTGTGTCTGTCGACACGTTTTGGGGCAGTAAAAATGCTTCGATTGCCTTATGTAGCAACTTTTCTGAAAGGAAAGTGAATCTATTTGGTACTTTGGGGGGTCAAAAGTTGAAAATTTCCAATATTTTTTAAATGCGACAGGAAAAACCATTAAAAAATTTGGGAAAAACGGGAGTTTTTACGCAAAACCAGTTTTCGACATAATCAAATTTTTTATTTTGCTATAACTCAAAAACTAATCGATGTAAATACTTGAAATTTTCACCAAATGTTAAGATTAGCGTTTTCTATACACCATTAAATTTTCAAAGTATTTTGACTTTTACTAAGCTATTTATAGACAATTGAAATTTTCAATTTTTTTAAGTATTTTTTTTTTAAATAACGATAAAATATTTTTGGCTGCCCAGAAAATCTTGAAAATTTAATACAAGGTTTCTTATAAGTTGTTCCTTAACTGATAAAAAAAAATCTAAAATCGTAAGTCACAATTTTTTTTTATAAGTGCTCAAAGTTCCAATTTATACGAAATATGTAAAAATCACGATAATTTGCAAGTTATTTTGTAGATAAAAATTCATAAAATTTTTTCAGTTCATACTTAAGGTTCAAAATTTTAACACTAGGTTATCTATAAGCAACTCTTCAAAAATCTTTAAAAAAATTTCTACCGGAATTAGAGGAAAAAATTTTATGACTGTTTGAAATTTAAATATTTACGAAATTGCATAAAATAGCGATTTATTCTCAAAAGATTTTAAATATTTTTTATAATTCAAAAAGTATGAGTCGCAGATTTTTGAAATTTCTACCAGTTGTTAAGATTGGTATTTCCTTTATGTCATATTTTTTTCAAAATATTATATTGATTTTTAAGCCACTTATAGGCATTTAAAATATTCGATTTTTTTACATTTTTTTTTTATAATCGGTGATAAAAAAAATTTGGCTCGTACAAAATACTTGAAAATTTAATAGAAGATTCCACAGAAGTAGTTCTTAAAGTCATTCAAAAATTATTAAAATCCATAGGCACAATTTTTTTTTATAAGCGTTTGAACAGCGAATATTGACAAAAAATTACATGTAAAATATAATATAATGTATAATATTCTAGACTGACAAAGATATTGGTTTTTTTTTAAAATGCTCTAACTCAAAAATGAAAAACCGCAACAACTTGAAATTTTCACCAAATCTTTATATTAACGTTTTTTATACATGATTAAGTTTTCATAGTATTTTGACATATTTTGACTTATTTATAGACAATTTAAATTTTCGATTTTTGTAAAATTTTTTTTTTTAAACATCTATAAAATTTAATTGGAAAACTCTTGAAAATTTAATACAAGGTTTATAATAAGTTAAACTTATCGTAACTAAAAAATATCGGTGATCGGTTAACTCAATTTTTTTTTATAAGCCCTTAATGCTCAAATTTGTATAAAATGTGTAAAAATCACGATAATTTGCAAGTTATTTTGTTGATAAAAATTCATAAAAATTTTTCTGTTATTACACTTATTAAATGGTATAAAATTACCAAAAATATCATTTTTCATTTTACCTAAAATTATATTTCATCAGTCAATGTTTCATAAAAAAAAAAAAAAAATATTTCCACTCACTTTTTAGGCTGTTAATAAATAATAATAAAACTGTTTCTAATATCTTTAATATATGGTTCTAACAATTTAAACAGTTTAGTTACAATAGATAAATCAGAAGTTGTTAATTTTACAATCACATTGGTTGCATAAAAACGTTTCAAAATTGGTATCTATAAATATATTATAAAAATATATTTTAACATGTTAAGTTTATTTAATATTAAATATATTACTGATGGAATCTATTGGTTTTACAATGATGTGTGTTTTTTTTTATTTATTTTTTTAGATTCTGAACGGAGTGATGGAATCTATTAGTTTTACAATGATTTGTGTTTTTTTTTTATTTTTTTATTTTTATTTTTTTATTTTTTTTTTTTTTTTGTGTCTGACGACACCTTTTTTGGTAGTAAAAATGCTTCGATTTGCTTATGTAGCAACTTTTCTGAAAGGAAAGTGAATCTAGTTGGTACTTTGGGGGGTCAAAAGTAAATTCACCAAATCTTGATATTGGCGTTCTCTATACATGGTTAAGTTTTAAAAGTATTTTGACATATTTTGACTTATTTATAGACAATTTAAATTTTCGATTTTTCTAAATTTTTCGTTTCAAAATAAAATATACTTTTTACAATATTTATAAATAACATTGTATTATATTATAGACAAACATATCATCTCCGTTCAGAATCGTTTTTCGAATACAATGATACCTATCATTGAATTCTAATTTAACAAATCCATTATAATGACCTATCCTATGAAGAGTCGCACTTCACCCCCAAGTGTACAGCAGAGCGAGTCCCATCCGGTTCTTTTTTGATTGAAGACGAATAAGGTTATATTGATACTTTGATAATTTAATTTCTATAAGAAGAGCTAATGCTTCATTTTGGTATTATTTTTTTATACCCGTATCTTCAAAATCCTAATATTTTTTATATATATTATATATTTTAAAGGTACGTGTTGGAGTTGTCATAGTAGCTTTATTAATTATTTTAGCAGCCACTGATTGACCAGAATTTTGAAGAACAATTTTAGTTGCAAAAGATAGTTCAGCAAGATCAGATTTTGTTAAATCTAGTATTTTTCTTCTTTTAATTTTTTTACTACAGTCTGAAAATAATTTTTTTGGCCGACCTAACTAGACGTAGGTTTAACCAATGTTTCATTTGAAATCTGGTAAGAAAATTTGAATTCTAAGTTTAACCAAGACTTAAATTTACTATCAAAAACTGTACGAGTTCGATTTGCTATTTGCCATTTTCTATAAAACTCAGAATAAAATCTATCAACTGATTTTTTAATTCTTTTGTAGCTTCTGGAATATTATTTTTACTTAAAATGTATTGAATAAGTTCGTTTTTTATTTGGGTTTCATTTTTATTACGAGAAAGTAAAACGGATTCATACAATTCTCGACGTTAAATCTTACCTATAAAATGAATAATAATAGATTTAAATTTAGATAAGTTTCACATAGGCAGTTATTGGCATACTATGGCACGTGTATATAA
>JASXSY010002421.1:0-67461 GCA_034509805.1 Sipha maydis | reverse complement strand
AAAGATTTGGTGAAAATTTCAAGTTGTTGCGGTTTTTCATTTTTGAGTTAGAGCATTTTAAAAAAAAAACCAATATCTTTGTCAGTCTAGAATATTATACATTATATTATATTTTACATGTAATTTTTTGTCAATATTCGCTGTTCAAACGCTTATAAAAAAAATTGTGCCTATGAATTTTAATAATTTTTGAATGACTTTAAGAACTACTTCTGTGGAATCTTCTATTAAATTTTCAAGTATTTTGTACGAGCCAAATTTTTTTTATCACCGATTATAAAAAAAAAATGTAAAAAAATCGAATATTTTAAATGCCTATAAGTGGCTTAAAAATCAATATAATATTTTGAAAAAAATATGACATAAAGGAAATACCAATCTTAACAACTGGTAGAAATTTCAAAAATCTGCGACTTATACTTTTTGAATTATAAAAAATATTTAAAATCGTTTGAGAATAAATCGCTATTTTATGCAATTTCGTAAATATTTAAATTTCAAACAGTCATAAAATGTTTTCCTCTTATTCCGGTAGAAATTTTTTTAAAGATTTTTGAAGAGTAGCTTATAGATAACCTCGTGTTAAAATTTTGAACCTTAAGTATGAACAGAAAAAATTTATGAATTTTTATCTACAAAATAACTTGCAAATTATCGTGATTTTTACATATTTCGTATAAATTGGAACTTTGAGCACTTATAAAAAAAAATTGTGACTTACGATTTTGGATTTTTTTTTATCAGTTAAGGAACAACTTATAAGAAACCTTGTATTACATTTTCAAGATTTTCTGGGCAGCCAAAAAAATTTTATCGTTATTTAAAAAAAAAAATACTTAAAAAAATTCAAAATTTCAATTGTCTATAAATAGCTCAATAAAAGTCAAAATACTTTGAAAATTTAATGGTGTATAGATAACGCTAATCTAAACATTTGGTGAAAATTTCAAGTATTTACATCGA
Organism: Sipha maydis; assembly: GCA_034509805.1. Taxonomy (NCBI): domain Eukaryota; kingdom Metazoa; phylum Arthropoda; class Insecta; order Hemiptera; family Aphididae; genus Sipha; species Sipha maydis. Next base: position 66,498 of record JASXSY010002421.1, on the reverse strand, counting down.
TTAGTTTTTGAGTTATAGCAAAATAAAAAATTTGATTATGTCGAAAACTGGTTTTGCGTAAAAACTCCCGTTTTTCCCAAATTTTTTTATGGTTTTTCCCGTCGCATTTAAAAAATATTGGAAATTTTTTACTTTTGACCCCCCAAAGTACCAAATAGATTCACTTTTCTTTCAGAAAAGTTGCTACATAAGCAAATCGAAGCATTTTTACTGCCCCAAAACGTGTCGATAGTCACAAAAAAAAAAAAACACACATCATTGTTAAATCAATACATTCTTCACTCCGTTCAGAATCTAAAAATGTAAATAAAATGTAACCATCTTATCCATATACCATCTTAAGACTGTAAAACATTAAAAAAAGTCAAAATTTGTACTTTTATTTAGCTCATTAGCAAATTTCCATCGATTACGTATTGTTTCTACGTATAACGCATACACGATTACCAAACATTATCAAACATCGTTCATCAACAAATATCCGTTTGCTCCGAAACTCAATAACCAATCGAGAGCTGGTGATCAAGAATTTAGAAACACCTAATTTGTTAGTTTCTGATATTCGCGTTACATTTAAATTTTAAATTTTTTAGAGGTAAATGATAGTTCGTTATTGGAAGGAAACGCCCTACTGCTGGAATACTATTACGGAATTTGCCGTATTTAGCATATTGATAAAAAATAACGTTGTTTGTTAATACCGTTCAGTCGTAACACGGAAAATCGTTTAACTCGCAATCGAACGGTACATGTTTTAACTAACGTTTCGTGTGCCCGCGGCCGGTGTTCGAGAAACGCTCGTGTCCCAACAGTTCTTTTCCATCGCGCCCACTCTCACTCGTCCGTCAGCTGAACCCTACGGTAATACAACTCTCGCGATATCTTCCGTCGTCGGCATTTCGTCTGGACCGCGCGCGCACGCGTAAGATCGGCAGGAGGCGGGAGCGACGGCGACGGCGGCCGACCGGTTGCCTCGGCACGGCGGCGGGCGGATTCGACGACAATCGCGTCCGGCACCGTGCACCACGTGCGGGCGGCTGCCGGTCAGCGTGGGTTGCTCGCACGCGCATCGCCCGGAACCGTGAAATGGCGCGCGAAGCGCAGTCATTGTCGCCGCGACCTAGCTGCCAGCCGTCACGTTCGCAAAGTGGTGCGCCGCAAACGAGCCGCGGGCACTGTTCGACGCGGGACCGCGGGGTGCGACGACGAGAGGTAAGTGACGTCCACTTGTTGTTACCCCTTCGACGCCACCGTCGCGCAAACGTTTCCTTCTGCTCGCTGTAATCTTCCCTTCGTCAAACCGGTTCGCCGCACCGTGACCGCGACGCGCTGCTGCTTCGTGGTGTTAGGGGGGAGGGGGGCGGAGAGAGGGTCGAGGGTAGACATGGCGTCGGTACGGTGAGAAGTGCGGGGGGAGGGGTGTAAACGTTTATCCGACCGTATAGATGCCGAGGGATAAACGCACGTCTGTATGCTCGGTCTCGAGTTTCGACGGTTGTGAAGTGTAAATGCGTATTGTGTATAAACGCTCTTACGAACACAAACGTAATGTTATTTACCAACCGGTTAAGAGTCGTAGAAAAAAAAAAAAACATCGGTGCGTTATATTGTTATCATTGTACGATGTGTATCCTCGATAGTCGGGACGGGTTGTATGATTATAATAGTAATAATAATAATAATAAAAATAACAAAAACTCGGTATTATTGTCCTTTAGAGAGAATTTGGACAACTCGTTTACAACCATCGCGTCGTAGCCACTATCTTAGTGAAATCGAAAAAAAACTTGTGAGGCGGTCATTTACCATGCGTAAGAAGATAATATGTAAACGAAGTAATGCGTTTTAAACATAATATTTACAATTTGAGATTTATTTCATGATTTTCTATTCTTAAACACCCAATTTACTAATAAGTATTCAGAATTTTATATAAAAAAAAAAATAAAATGTACAGCAATAATAATTTGTAACTTTCCAATTTTCTTCACTGACAATATTTTAAATATTTTATATTAATACCATGTTTTAAAACAGATCTGTTTATGAAAATGTTGACACCCCTGCGATCCGGGTCGATTTACTTCAAAACTCATATAGTCGTATATTTTTTCATTCGAGAGAGATTTTTACACCTTTAATAATTCCCCGTCTTCAACAAGTGACCGTGTAAATGTCTATTTACAAAACCGAATATTGAACTACTAAAACTTAAACTAATCAGTGCAAGCAAATTTTTTATGTACATTATTTCGTTACTATTAAAGTAAATTAATATAAATATCTATTCCAAGTTTGCATTTATAACACATTTAAAATTAGTAAACAAATTAGATTAAAACAGTTCTATACATACTAACTATTTGTAGTTGTATTGTATTATATTTAATAGAAGATAGGCTTTATATAAAACATATATTTCATTGAAATGTAAGTACATAAATTGTAACGTATTTAACTATAAACAAATGAGTAAAAATTAATTCGATGTATTTAACTTAATCAAAAATGACTAACTTAAATTTATTATCATGTCCTGATTTGTGTAATGTATAAGTGCATATTTATACATCCTTTGTATCAAATTATCCCAAATTTACTAATACTGATTTTGGGTTAAAAAAGATATTAAAAATGTTAGGTGTAATACAGATATATAAGAATATTATGTAAGAATATTTACTTAAAAACAAATCAAAATTAAAACTTGTAGACCAACATGCAACATGTAAAAGGAAAAAAAATCTTATGTAATGTAGTAATTATACTCATAATGTACTCATTGTCATTTACGAAATGAATTATATTGTAAATAAAATCGAAAACTGCATTATATTTGAACTCAAGTATATGCGGATAACTCAATCTTCACACTATTTATTTTTAATCGCATTCGATTTCATTCAGGAATTATTTCAAAATTAAACGTCGAACGTATCGCCGAACTATGGTCGTCGCACCACGGATATCTGATGATTATCCTCCGTCAGGGACTACTGCTGTTCCGGACTTCGTTCCGGCGACATTGCCAACACGACGACAACCGCCGTCGCCGCAACGAATACGATTACCACAACGGTCGCCACCGTCGGCAGCCACTGGTGGACCAGCACCACCGATACCGAACAGAATAATAAGATGAAATGCTTTATCTAACAATATATTTAGTCATTTGTAGATATTATTATAGATCTGTTAAATTTACAGTTACTGAATAAGTACTGAATAGTTTGCTCAATAACATTTATGTAAAAAAAAAAGATGTCCTCTCGTACTATTCTTTTGTCGATCATTGTCGACCAATTGTACATTTATCACAATTTACTTATATTAAAAATTATTACACTATAAATAGTATTATTTTTTTCGGATGATATTTGTACATCCATTTTCCTCTAACAATGGTACATGAACATACGTATGTGTAGTCAATTCATTCATTATTAGTCTAAATTTTAAATCTGCAAGTGACTGGACAACCGGTGGAAAAAGTAAGAAGTAACTAATAAACTTTTGATTTGCCGTATGACAGTAAAACAAGAGACAAGCGTATCGTGAACATCATTTGTCAATTGTGAAAAGACATTTGATAACATTTGATTTGTAAATGTTGTACTTGTACTACTAAGTGTTCGTTTGTAAGCTTGATGTTTTACTGTAAAGTGTAGTAATGTCACTGGATTTTCACATTATATTATTTATTTAAGTATAATAAACGTGTAATGACCCTTTTGTGAGAACAGTAAGTATAAGTTGACTTTGAGTAATTTAGAATTTGGTGGTAGGTATCTAAGAATTAGATACTAGTTGAGAGTATGAATAACAGTTCACGATCAATCGAACACGTGACACATCTAAATGATGACGGAACATTAAAATAAAACTACCGTGTTCAGTAGTACATAGTTAAAACGACAGCACGATGATTCTACGGATCCGATGATAGTGCGATAGTACGATATGACTGACACGGTTTTAAAAATGAACAATTTATTTAAAACGAACGGAATTGTCTGACTTAATCGACGATAACTAAGGCCATTTATTTCGGATGAGTACCTACTTAAAATAAAATAATTTGTTTTCGTTCACAAATTCGTAGGCAGCTGTTTGGTAGGTAATTTAGTTTTTCAACAATATGTGTTTATTTCCTTTATTATCTAAAAATATGCCCATAAACAGCATTTATAACTCCAAATCAGCCAAATAGCTCCTTTAAGTATTAATGTGAAAATATTCCCAAAAATAGCACTAAAAACCTGAAATTAGCAAAAAGCAGTAAAACCCGCAAATATGCAAAAAAATATAGCAAAATAAAATTTCGTGTATGACATCAGAGAAGTGTGAAACATATTTGTATCTTATTTTAGATGTTCTAGAACGAACCAAGAAAAATATGCATTTGCTAGAAATTGTGATCGAAAACGAATAAGGATTTATTTTAATAGAATAAATATATTTGTGAACATAGATAATCTTAGAAGTAATCCAAGACATCCTAGTAGTATGAAATAGAAGTACATCACCTCAATCACACTTACATAGAATTTTTGAAAATTGTTTTCATCAATATGTAGAATGAAATGCATATACATTTTCATGACTATTTTTTGAATTTGTACGATCTTCGTTTTTCCGTTATCGAACAAAAACCGTAGGTGTAGCTGGTGTGACATCACCCCAGCCCTACTTAAAGGTGTGATGCCTAAGGACGCGTCTAGAGACGCACGATCTGCGTGATTCTAATTTCGGCCACGCTGGGACTTCTCTATTAATTTTTTAATGTAGATGATTCTTAAGACCGTGGCTACGGAATGCGATCCCTACGCGCGTCTGCAGTCGCGCGATCATGACCGCTTCAGGAGCAGACTAGACGCGGTCACGTGCGCGTTTTCTATTGTTATTATTTTATAAAATACAATAAAATAGGTATTGTAGGTGTACAAAATGTCATCAAAAGTTATAAAAGAAGATGATAAAGTTAAAACTTGACGAAATTTTAGGCCAATTTTGGCCACGCTGGGACTTTGTATTACGTGATTCTAATTTTTTTTATGACATTTGATCAATTAGCATTTCTTTTTTTCGATTTCCTCCAATAATTTATTTATCAAAACCTTTTTCTTTGCATAACGAAACATGATCGAAAATTTACAAAATCACTTGTGATCAATGCAACATACAAATGTATAATAAATAATTACGTATGATATCCAGAAATTATGTGCCGCGCGTCTCTTGTGGCGCGTTTTATAGTTGTTGGGAATCAAAAGGTGGCCGCGCGGCAAAAATGTATTTTATTTATAATATTATTTTAACTTATCTTAATCATCTTCTTTTAAGATATTTTATGACATTTTGTACACCTACAACACCTATTTTATTGTATTTTATAAAACAATAACAATAGAAAACGCGCACGCAACTGCGTCTAGACTGCTCCTGAAGAGGTCATGATCGCGCGACTGCAGACGCGTGTAGGGGTCGCACGCCGTAGCCGCAGTCTTAAGAATCATCTACATTAAAAAATTAATAGAGAACTTCCAGCGCGGCCAAAATTAGAATCGCGCTGGTCGAACGACTCTAGACGCGACTTTGTAATCAAACCTTTTAGGGAAATTTTAGTATAATCGATTTTTTTTTTTAATGCCGTGTTTTAATAAGGAATTCGTATGCATTTGTATGATTATTTTCCGAGTATGTACGATCTTCGTTTTTCTGTCATCGAACAAAAACTGTAGGTGGGGCTGGTGTGATTTTATTTTATTTTACCCTAGCACCACTTACAGTTTTTTGTTTAATAACGAGAAAACGAATATGGTACAAATTTGAAAAATGGTCATACAAATTCACACAAGTCTCATATTAAATATCGGTGAAGAAAATTTACAAAAATTCGATGTAAATGGGGTTGTAGTGATGTTCGTATAAATAGGGTATTCTAAAATGACCACCACGACACTTTTCACCCCATATCTTATACGCTACGCCGCACAGTGGAAATAGATAGGTATTGGGGTGAAATGGCTTACGGGTGATGGTTCTAGGATCCCTAAGTATTTCATACTACTTATCCTGTCGTTTATTGATATCGTTTTGTCAAGTCGTTTCTTTTTTCCGAATCTGAAATAAATATTTCAAATAATAATTTTAGCATATAGTTTTCCAATTATTTTAATTTTACAATGTTAAATTAAAAAACAGTAATATGAAAAATGACTATACTAAAGAGCACTAAAAACATGCAAATTTTTATTTATACACAGATATTCAAACTTAAATTAATAATTGGTATAAATGTAACTTATATATAGTCACCTTTCTTTAAAGATCAACACAACTAAATAAAGTGATTTGTTTTTTATTGTATATAAAGTGGTTTAAAAAAGAATAATTTTGGTGGTCTAAAAATAAAAAAATAAATATCACACGTGTGATAGGTACAGCCTGGGATTTATGACGTCACGCGTAGAACGTGACATACATTTAAAAGTAATTCTTCAATAATATTTTTTTAGACCACCACATTTGTTTTTGAAATCACAATATTTTCACACAATGAAAGAAAATTACTTTTTTTTTACTTTTTTTTTTTTAGTTATACAGTTCTTTAATCCATTTTCCGAGCACTGAATTGATTTCCAAATGTTTGTTCGTACTGAAATCAACAATAGTATGAAAACATCACTAGGTACTAATATTTTTGTGATTTTTTGTCAGATAAAATCAAACGAAAAAAAGACAAAACTCTTAGGTCGAGTGAGAATATAAGGAAAGGTGAATGGTATTACAGTTTTATTGCAATTTTACAGTCTTTTATACTTGAAACGAATGTACAATTGAAAACGTAATATATATAGAGAACGCATAACGTACCTTGAGAAATAATTCTAAAGCTTGTGTTGAAACTTCTTTGAAGTCGTCAATGTCATCGACCAACAATTGATCATCCCAGTCCGTGTTCGGATCTTGTATTTCAGCTACCGTCATCGGATGAGACAACTACAATAATTATTAATGTTATTTGATAAACAGATTATAAACAAAAATATGTCTTTTAAATTCAAGTAGGAGATCACTGACTTACTTCAGTTAACATTGACAAATCGGAATTCTGTAATTTCTGTAAAATTATGAAATTAGGTACGTCTTTTTAGCCCTATTCTACGCAAGTACACTTACTAAAACGTTGTTTGTTTTTTGCATGGTCTGTACTTCCGTAATTGTTACAACTGGATCGTCGGTTTGAATATACCTCTAAATGTTGACAATAATTGTATTGGTTGATTAATGAAATAACTATGCTCACGAAAATATAATTATTATTAATTTAATTCGACACTACTTACTAATAACTTTATGAACCCTGTCAATAGTGTTACGACACAAATATACAGAGTTAAAATTGAAAACCACATGTTTGCTTAAAATTGATCAAAATTGTGAAAACACTAGAAATTAAAATATGATGTTTTTAGTTAAAAAATTGTTATTTATTTGTGATGAAATATTATAAAATTATTATAATATTGTTGTCATGGCTAAATGATCGCGGACTGTTTTAATTTAATATTTTCAATGAGCCAATTAATATTGATTTGTTAATCGATTATTACTCTTACTCAATACAGTATTGAGGATATGTTTTGATGGTTTAAACCGTCCCCAAGAGTATTATAATAATACACTAATACCACAGGCATACCCAGGGGGGAAGTTAGAGGTATATAACCCTCCACCCACCATTGGAATTTTATGCTGACCAACAGGAAACAATTTATTAGTTATTAGAGCTGTTATAAAGTAATTACATTTTATTATTTATTAGCAAAAAATTATTAATTAATACCCACTATAGACATTCACTATACAGACTATATTTATAATAGTCAGGCGTGCATATGGGTACAACCTATACGGCCTTTGGTGTACCTGTAATCTGTATTAATATTTAATTCCTTAAATCTCGGTTTCCTAACTTTCTCCAAACATTTTTATTTTATTTTTTTTCTATTGAGGTATATGCAATTTGTTGTCCTCACAGATATGTATAATAACTAGATACCTGACTTCTTCTTATCAATGATGATGGCAGCCATTTACAACTTTGGCAATGTTTACAAATAATAATATGATAACAATTAACAACAATACAAACAATAATTGCCTAATTTACTGACAAATGACCCTTTTTCGGTGATTATTGTATATTTTGTATAATTAATAATTTAAGATGGTGACCTCATGTAGTGTACATTTGTGCAAGAATAGATATTCAACAAATGGAGTTAGCAATATACACTTTTTTAATTATGTACATTTTACATTGTCACTACATTTAATGTAGACTATGCTTCTTCTCCCTCGCCTCTATCCAGCACTTCTTTTTCGGTCTTCCTAGTTGTTCAAAATAGACTTATAATATATACGATTGATGACATATTTTTACAATCATAATGAGTGATGTCTCGGGTCAAAATCAATTGAACCACATTTGAAATAGGCAGCTACAGTCAAGTCCACTAATTCATATTCACTGATTCTTCGATTTAAACTTATATTTTTAGGCTTACAGTAAATCGTCCTGAAAATGTACAATGTAAAATAAGTTGAACTTAACTGGTTCATCCATCAATCATGGTATAATAATGTATAACTGTATAAGAATACTTGTAATAAAATTAAGTTTATGAAAAAATAATTAAATTTTGAGTAGGTATATTATGAAATATTTGTATCACGATGTATGATATCAAAACGATTACAAAATGATAAGAATTTGTAAACATTGCCAAAGTTGCAAATGGCGTCGGGCATCATAATTTAATAATGTTATTGTATATGGGAATCGGCCGAGTCGAGTATCTAGTTATTATACATATCTGTGGTTGTCCTAAAATATCCGTGAATAATAAATTTCCCTCAAAATATTATGTAATTTCATTGGTAAAACCACTATTTTATACTTTTTTTCTATTATGTATGTTGTCATGTTCGGTGTTGATTTGATAGCATGATTGAAAAATACTTTTTATAAATTTAGTTCCAATGAGAACGACTTAAAAGTGGGATTTGATGATACATTAAAAGTTTGTGCTGAATTTAATGAAACGATTCCACAAGTTAGGAAACGGATAGTTTCATGTCTAGTTGATTATAATGAAGGTACACAACATGATACTGAATCTAATAAAGAAAAAATGAAATATTTTTGTTGTTTTGTAACATTAGATACAATTTTAAGTGATTTATATTCACATTTTAACTAATAAATCTTAAATATAAATTCTGCAATTAGAAATTTAATAAATCTTACAAGCACTGACAATAATTGTGCTTGACTGTCAAAAACAATTGATATTAGTATTGATGAATTAAAAATTTAATAATTTAAATGAGGCTTTTCAAAAATATTCCAAACACAGAATTGCCTAAAGTTACACCAACGATAACCATTATTTTGTGGTTCCAATAGCTTGGTTAATCTGACGGAGCAGATATTTTTATTAATTTCTATAAAAAAATTTTAAAAAAGAATTATTTAGTACAATACCTACCACAAGTCGTTCACGAAAGAGATTTGTTTCTAAGCTAAATATTGTAAAGTTTAAACATCGGGATAGTATAAATAAAAGGACGTATTGATAACTTAGTACTTTTTATGAGTATTGAATAAGAAGAATGTTTGAAATTTGATTATGGTGAAGGAATTGAAGATTTCAAAGTATTAGTTTCAGAGAATCGTCAAATAATTTTATAACTATTTGTTTTTGTGTGGCTTATTTTTATTTTTTACTTACACAGTGTTTATGTTAAAATCATTTGAATTTAATATTGTAACATGAGATAACATTTTTAATAAAATGTAAAATGATTTACTTTAACTGTAGTATTACCACAAGATAATCATTGTCTACTGTGTACCTATAAGAAACAATTGTGCCGTATCAGTACCGAAGTTCTACGTGTGTCTATAGTGGTATAATAAACTATACTATTTGATGGTGCTATTAATATATAATTTATTCTTATTAACTAAGTTATAATTTAAATTCATTTTAATCATAGAACATTTCACAAATGTACACAATTATAAGCTTGGAACGATTTTGAAACGAAGGCTTGAAACATAAAGCCCTTTGTTTGTGTTTTTGATAAATTTATTTTAATGTATTACTACTAATAACATTCTCCCTCATTGAAAATTCTTGGGCGTGCCTCTGTATTAATATAATATACTAAGAGCCCTAAGTGTATTTACTTGGTATAAGGTTGATCAAAAACTACAAATGTCATTTTTTTCGATACTCTATTAAATTTCTAATAACAGATTGAATGTCTTGTAAGTATATTATATTAATACTTACATTTTTTAATATGTTCTTATTCGTATAATTTTGTAAATGTTTAAGTTTAATGGATTTCTAAAATTCTATCTAAAATAAGTAATGGGTAGATATTCGTGAATAAAGTATGAAGTTTTTAAATTTTTTGTATACAATTTGTTGATGACAAATAATTTTAACAAAAATGCACGAAATTTTGATGCATTAATATCTTGGCTACTTTAATTCTTTATCGTTCTACTTATTTTCAAATGAAATAACAAACGTGTGCAAAGTATTTTAATATAATGTAAACGATGAGTAATTAGAATTTCAATCGCATTTAACATTTTTAATACCTACTTACGAATCAAAAAGAAGTGAGGCCGCAGTAAATGTGTTTTAACGTGGAAAATATGTAATTAAGATTTAATGTTCATTAATAGTTGTAACATTTTTTTTTTTTTGTGACAATTGTTACAAAAGGGACATAGAAAAAATAGGAAACGGAATTTTTAATATTTTTTAATATTTTAATTTTCTATGTATGTCAAATTTAGGGTTTAAAAAAATTAACATTATCATATTCAGATATTATTAATAAATTATTAGGTATCAATTTAATTTGTATTTATTAAAATATATTTAATTTTATAATATAATTGAAATACAGTTTTTTCTATTTAAGATATACTACTTTTAATGACTAGTCAGATGTGTTTATAATTTATACGACTATAATTTTATATTGTAAATAAAATAAATCGTAAAACGAAAATGAAATAAAAATTTGTAATTTTCACAATTCTTTTAAATTTGAACCGGAGAACCTTAGGTTTTATTTTATAATTACGTATGCTTTTTGGGATGCGAGTTAATTTTTTTAAACAAAAGCAAATACGCATTGTTAGTAGTAAACCTAAAATATTCTTGTATACTGAGTCAAGTAAATTAGTTCTAGTCTACATTTTTCAATCGTCTAATAACATGAATACAAATACATATAAACAAGACACAATATGACTTATCATTTTCATTACCATTTACAGTTGCAATTAATTATTTATATTTTATGTATATTCATTAAATGTATACACATTAATAATTGATAATAGTTAGTACCTAGTGCTCTAACTGTCCATTAATTAATAAAACGCATTACAAATATTTTATCGTAAGTCAATAGGGAGTAGCAGAAGTGGTTCCCGTTTGAAAAAGGTATATTATTAGGTATATCCGAATTGGTTCCCGTTCGAAAAGGTATTTTATTAGGTATAGCCGAATTGGTTTCCGTTTGTGTACAGGTAAAATATGCTTTTGTTCATTTGTCGAGTTAGGAATATTTCAAAAATATTTGTTTTGAAAAGTAATAGTATTATGTTGAAATGTCTATCGATCGTAATTCGGCAAACGAGTATACACGAGGACGTAGCACGACGTGTTTAATGGTAACAGAGCTACATCGTCGTGTAAAATTACGTGTACGTTAATGAATGTGTACAATGAGCCTGTTATATTAAGTTCAGATTTACGAGTAATAATTTAGTTTGGTATTTTTTAAAAATTATGAAAATGTATGATGATAAAAGGTTAGGAATTGTCTGCGCAGAAAATGAGAAAACGTTAACATCGACCTTTGACCAGTACCTATTTATTGATATTGTTTTTATATACATATACACATATATGCATTAAGTTACGTGTTATATTCTTGTAATCTTGAAGCTATAACGAGAAAAGAAAATTATCAATATCCATTCTAAATTTTTTTTATATAATTTGCCTTTGTCTTTGAACATTACAGTAACCTATTCTAATTATTTTACACTTTTTATACGTGATTATAAATTTAAATCATTTCGAAAGCATTTGTCTAAATGTCGATTATGTAACGTGAAAATTCTAGAAAAATCAACTTATAATATTTATAATAATACAACAAATAATTATTTGAGTAATATAATATTATTCCAATTTTGAAAAGCAAAAGTTGATGTATTGTTGCTGTATTGTCACACAGAATTGATATTTCCTTAGAGGTACAAAAAAATCTGTGCACCGGAAAATATAGTTTTATCGTACACATACGTTTTATGTTAATCGAAATTCGAACAAGTGCATAATTAAAGTTCACCGTTTCCGCGTGGAGACTCATTCGTGAACGTTATTCCTTGTGGAATTGATGCTGGATAATAAATTATATTAACATGACGTAATGCAATACGGTATACTGAAGGTGCGGAAATATCTGGTGCCGTAAAACTTTCGCGTTGCGCTGACAACCGAACCGATGGTGGTCATCGGTAAGCATCGTGATCAGTTGCTCGACAATGCATCCCCTCCTCTCCCTTATTCGTATAAAATGCAATTTATATTTTACAAAAATAAAAAGATGAATTCATGAATATCAATTGTTACAAAAATATAATAAGAAACTATAATATTGTACAGGTCAGGGATTGTAATTTTTATGTTTTTTACGGTTTCGGTTTCGGTTAGGTTTTTTAAAAAAAAATTCCTGAGGTTTCGGATATAATCTTAAATCTTAAAATTATGAAATTGAGGTTGTGGTTACGGTTACGGTTATTACCAGTTGTAACCTGTTAACAAAAAAATTTCAAATTTTGAATAGTTTAGCGTATGTGTAATATTGTTATAACTTAACACAATATACAATATAACACATCATTATTAAAAAATTATCTGATAAAAAAAATATTTATTTATAATAAAAAAAGAACTCCTATTGTCTTCTCAAATATTTTCTGTTTTAGCCTTAAAATTGTTTTGAATTATTTTTGAGTTATATAGTTTAAATGTATTTAAGTTCTTTTACCTAATTTGTTATCTTTGTTACACTGAACAATAACATGATGCTAATATTTTCGAACAAAAATCTTTGATGGTTATCCACGCATGACAAATATATATAAAAAAATATCTTTAAAATAGAAAAAATTCTCTAAAAATGTCAAAAAAATGCAAAATAAAAGTTTCATTTTTAAATTATCTGATGTATGAATCGAATTAGTACTTCGAAAGCATTGTCCTATGCCATTCACTAAAAAATGTGCTAAAAATGCACTAAAAATATTGCATCAGTCCGTTCTCTAATCATTAGGTATAAAATAGGTTAAAACCTACTATATATTAAGCAGGCGTGGATTCAAGGGGGGAGGGGTGAAGGGGTCGTACGCCCTCCCCAAAATCTCTAAAATAAGTTCAAAATATATTGGGTTTTCGATTATTTTCGTGGTTCAATACAACTACTAATTAGAGCAGGGATGGCCAACCCAAATGATCTTGCGGGCCACTTTGTAAATATATTGCAATCCCGTGGGCCACATAAAGGGTTGCCAAAAAAAAAAAGAAAAGTATTCAGTCAATAAAAAATATTAATAGTACTACATCACATATTTTATTATTCAATATTATTCAAAATTAGGCCACATATAATTTGTTAACATAGATAATATATATTACATATAATAGTTTTAATTTATTGATTTCACAGTTATTTGTTTCTCAACTCGTTCACTAAGCTTTTTTAAATCAACGGAAATGCTTGTATTTGCACACCGTAATTGATGTTGCTGGTTTTCATCTGTTAGGTTTGAGCGTGATTTTTCTTTGACGAATTTCATTTTCGAAAAAAACGATTCACACGTGTAAGTCGATCCAAAAGCACTCACAACTTTTTGGGCCTGATTTCTCAAATTGGGAAATTTTTCTTTTGTGATATTAATATTATAACAATCTATTTTTGATTTTGATGTTTCAAAAATGTGTTTTAATTCATTATTGCATTGTAAGTCAATGAGTTCCATTTGAAGATATTCTGGGGCCGAATTGACATCAGTATGAAAAGGAGATGAATATATTTCAAATATTGTCTTGTATTTGTCTAAATTAGTAAAACGACTTTCAAAAGCAGGTATAAGTTTCCTTATTTCTTGTGCATATTTAATGCTATCGATATGTTTTGAATTTTTCAGTTCGTTTAGCAATGGAATTGCTCTAGTTTATTTTGCTTTAGTTATTTACTCTAGTTACTAGAGTAATATACAATTACGAAAATTAAAATAATATTATTTCATATTTATTGTGTATTGATTAGTATGTTGGTATGTTATAGCTGTAAACAATTTCCAAAGTACCTTTAATGGTAATTTCTAATAATATCATGAAAATAAAATATGTCAACGTAATTTTTGTCGCTTTTACGTATTATGTCACAATTCAGGCAGGTTAGTCGTAAGTAAACAATTTATTTTGTGAACCCTCTTTAAAAAAACTCTGGATCTGCCCCTGTATATTAAGTATTGAGTATAAATAATTACAATTCTTAATATTTAATCCTGTGTCTGTTATGAATTGTGATACTATATAAACGCGACCATAAACGATACATAAACGATGAACGTTATCACCCGCAGTCGCCAGCAGCAATGGTGTAGATACATTTTTTTTCTGGGGGGGGTTAAGACCTTTATTTTCGACGTTCTTAGGATATCTTAATTATAGACCTGCAAGGGCCATATATTTTCGGCTCGATCTGATCCATCAATTTTATCCTTAAGCCCGGTCCGGCCTGGTCCATTTTTTCTTAAGCCCGGCCCGGTCCAGTCCAACATTTTTTTTTAGTATTGTTTAGCCAAACGCAACAAATTTTCTATAAATATTCCAAATTACCGTTTTTATTTTATCTTATAATAATAATACCGCAGATACCTTAATATGATTTTAGTGGTGTGTTGTTTTATTTTGTATTGACATATGTATTATAGTGTAGCGCCAATTGTGGACAAGATGAGAGAAAATAGGCTGAGATGGTTTGGGCATGTGATGAGGCGAGAGGAAACGAATGCAGTAAGAGTGGTTATGAAGATGGACGTTGAAGGGAAAAGAGGAAGAGGAAGACCAAAAAAACGATGGTTGGAGATTTTGGAAAATGACATGAGGGCTGTCGGTGTGTGCAGAGGAGATGTGATTGACCGAGTAAAGTGGAGGTGTAGGACAAGGGTAGCCGACCCCAAATAGTTGGGAGGAAGGCGAGGCAAAAGAAGAAGAAGAAGAAATAGCATTATTATACCCACGAATCAAGATATCATTATATTATATATTTATTATTATATGATTGTACCTAATTGTACCAGTATTGGTTTTATAATTATTATTTTTAATTATTGTTGAAGAAAAATCCTTAAAAAAGCCCGCCAACCCTTGATTTAATATTCGAAGTCAAGTCCAGCCCGGCCCGAAAAATTTTACGAAAAAAAGCCCAGGTCCGGTCCGGAATAAAATTTCAAGACTTAAAAAGCCCAGTCCAACCCTTTATTTTATTTTACAGCCCGGCCCGGTCCAATATCATTACGGGCCGGATCGACCCTTGCAGGTCTATAATCTTAATATGAATTCCTATTTAATAATATTAAATTTATAATGGTATTATTATTATATCTCATTTTTAATGAAAATTATTTTGTTACTCAATTTTTTTTATATACTGAATCATAGTAAAATTAAAATATAATTTTATTATAATGTGTTGGTAAGTACATTAAATACATAAAAAAAAATTTCTGGGGAGGGGGTGAAAACCCCTTGCACCCTCCCCGTAACTACGCCACTGGCCAGCAGAATACTATAAATTCAATAACAGTAGGTTATAATAATATAACCAATAATATAATAATATTTTGTGAATAATATAATAATAATATTTAATAATGAGGTATCCAATAATTGCCTATTGGCTAGTAATTTACAACCGAGTAACCGGAACCTATTAGGTACTTTTACAGTACCCAGATCTACTCTTTTAACTCACCTTTCGTAGTCACAAATGATTTACTAAACCTACCATAGTAATTATGTCCTATAGCCATTGTTAATTAATATTTCTTATTTCATAATTCCACGAATGAATATTGGACTCTGAAAGTCTGAACAGTCTGATCTGTCGTCGATTGTCGGCGTTCATGTCTATTTTAATGTTTTATTATGATCATAATAATTTAATTATTATTCTATCGTGACACTACACGGTCTATATACACACACACTGTGCTATTAATGAAATTGATTCTATTATGCCCATTTAAATCAATATTATAACTATGACGGGGAAAGAAAGACCTATTTTTAAAATATTTTCGACATCTTCTTTAGTCAATAATTTCGTTTAAATATTTTTGGATAATACCTACTCGATTATTCACTGCTATATTATAGTATACAAATTATGATTAATTGTTATTAAATTATAAATTATACGGGTGATACTTTCCTTATGCATAGTGTGAAATATTCTAGGAAAAAATATAAATTAAATAATTAATAATATTGAAAACGTCAAACAAAATATGGTATAATTTCTTTGAAAAATTTTCTTATAAATAAAAAGTTATAACCGAAAAAAACCTAAAAAAATTAAACTTAAAAAATTAGGTTCGGGTTTTGATCAGGTTATTTAAATATTTGAAAAAATGGTTATGGTTTAGGTTCCGGTTTACAATATCTACAAGGTTCCGGTTCTATAACCGGTTATTTTCGGTCCGGTTACAGTCCTTGGTACAGGTACTAGAATGATACAAAAAAAAAAAAAAAGACCGTTTACACTATTGGATATTCAATTTCATTAATATAATACACAATAAATATGTAGGTAGTGATGTTCCCATCAATTTTGTTGAGAGCATACGAGCTGATTAGTGTCTAAATATGGATATTTTTATGATATGACGGTGGTAATGGCAGAAAAGAGTTTTAAATATTAACAAAAAAGAAAATGCGTACATTTTTATTTTTACTGAAACATAGATTAGAACTATTTAAATGAATTTATACCATTGTAAATACATAGTATAACGTCAATAATTATTTCATAGTAATACACTAATTGTCCGAGAGAAAACACAATGTCTGTTACAAAACGAGGATGAAATTAAAATCTGTAAAATTAATTGCATGTTATACTTCTCCGCAAAATGGTTGAGATTTGAGGCTGTACGTAAAATACCGGGTGCATTTTCAAACTTGTGTTGAGAGTATGCAGTATATATGTAGTACACCCTAGTGGGTTTCAACCTAGGGGTCGTGAAAGACAGATTGGAGGACGCCGCCAAAACTAATGAACAAATGGTTATTCATGTCAATATTTATTATTTTAAAAACCAATCCAATTATTACTGACGTACAAAAGCACATCAAATAAAATAGCGTGTAGCGTAACCTTATTTGTCGGCGAATCATTAACGATTGTTATCACCGATTTTCAATTGTATTTGCATTTAATATCTGGTTATGTTTACAGTGTAACGTTTATACTCGTACCGTTACGTATATTTTAACATTTTTAGTCATATGTGCAATGTTTAATTATCGGTTTCATTAAAAAATCAGACTAAAAAGTAAGATTTTCTAATATTAAACCTAATATAGAAATTATAATTTCAAAAATCCAAGTACAAGTTTCTCATTAAAACAAGAAATCGTTAATATTCACTTTCATATTATTTAATTAATTTACATTTTTGTCCTTTAAAAAAAAAAAATGTATTAAAGTATACGTTTTAAGAATTATTCATGTACTATTATTTTATTTGTAGGGATCGCAAAAAAAAAAAATGTAAAAATGAAGGGTCGCGATTCGAAAAAGGTTGTAAACCACTACCCTATGAGAACACCACTGGATACATTAGACGTGAATGCAGCAGGCCTGTGATGTGTACGCCATTGTACAGTATTGGGTACGATCCGGTTCTTTACGCATTATCGACATTCAGCCAAGGGTGGGGGTGCATCACTGGTGAGCATAGTACATTATACCCGTCGCACACTCGACACATCATAACGTCAGTCTTCTCGAGATCTTTCGCTGTGCACACCGTGCGTTCGGCCCGTCGCGAAGATAATATCTGATTCCCAATACGGTAAGAGTTCGGTTCGTCGTCCAATCGCATCGTCCTTTGACATCCGTCGTCGTACATCGATTACACCGATAGATCGATTTTTTTCCCGTCTCAGACGGTGTGCGTCGTGTTTGCGCGGGATTTATTTCGATCGTTCTCGCGTCCAGCGCATCACGTCTCGCCGTTACTACGACGCTACGCAGCGGAACCGTTGGACCGGCCGGGCCCGAGAAAACGACACGCACCCGCAACCGCGGTAAACGTCGTACCGCGGTGGTGGTGTCCGCTGGATAACGTGTTCGACGGTCTCATTGGTCGGTTAGTCGGACATTTCCGTGCCGCGCGCGCAGCGTCGCAGTATCGTCTTCCGCGGGCGATCCTCGAGGCCATGTGGAAACCGATACGTGAAGGAGTCGCCGATCCTATCAAGTTCCTGGAAGTCTTATACACCGTTCACGTAAATGTATTTTACATGTTATACATCATTGTATGTCTAGTGTTAGTAGAATGTGTGTTTTTCTATCGTAACTTCGGTCGTAACCGAAATCGCCGCAACCGAATGATACAACGTATAGTATTTTTCACGGTATATAGTAGGATAGTACTCACCTGATGAGAATCGTCGAAATATGAAATGCATCAAGACCGCGGTCACTGATTAATTGAACTAGTTATTTTTCCAACTCTCCAAATGTATGCGCATCAACCACGCGGATTCCTGAACGATTGAACGTAAGTTGACCGTTATTCCATCGTAAATCACGATTTTGAGAAGTGCGCGTGTATGTTGTGTGTGAGAGTGTGTGCGCGCGCGCGTGCGTGAGAGAGTGTGTGTGTGTGTGTGTGAGTGAGCGCGCGTGCGTGCGTGGGTGTGTGTGTGTGTCTAAGAGAGAGCTACAGCTAAGGAAATTGAAGAGTTGTTTATTTTTGAAATTTACTTTTCAATTATAGTGCGATTTTATTTTAATTATTTATATTAATATAAAAATAACTCGTTATAAAAATTAAAAATAGAATAGAAGATGTTTTGAAAATAACTTTTAATCGCAAATCGTGTTAAATTAAAAAAAAAAAATTGAAATTATTTTTATTCATGATATGTACTATTAATGCAATTAACATTTTTATTTATTTTATTTTTACATGGATTTCATATTTATAGAACCCGTAGTGTTTTGTTTTATATATTGTTATATTGCAAATTATGTTTTCTAACCTTTTTACAGTCTTATAATTTTTTCTTGCGATACAATATCAATCTCTCAAAAAAATTATTATAGTATTCAGTAATTTTTTAGTGTTTAATATTAATAACTATTGAAAGATATTTTAGTTATAACTATCATAATATTTTAAAAATATTGATCATTCATCACATTGTGTGACTAGTCATATTACTATAATTTTTACTTGTCTTATGGAGTACATTTAAAAATTATATTATATTATAAATAAATATACTCATTGCTTTTTTATTTTGTTATGATGATTAATCCTGACAATTCCTTTATTATAATCTTTAATCGAACAAATTAATTTATTATTATTGTAGCCATAACACAACAAATTGACATTAATAACTGTTTTTATGTTTTTTTTTTCTTTAGGTTACTTCGATGTTGGTCAAATTTTAACTTTATCTTATCAATGTTTTAAACCTGACTATCGTAAAATATAAGTGTAAATGGTCAATCATCTGTTATTTTAAAAATCAAATTTTTTTAAATTATCAGTTAAGACTAAATATAAGTATTTTTGTAATCATAGATATAAAGTACATGATTCAGATTTTTAGTTTTTTACTGTACCTACTTTTAACAATTTTATGTAATTATTTTAATTTCATAATGTTATTGCGTATATTTTTTATTGTTTACTTTCTACTCTACTTTATTTTAATACTTGTAACTTTAATAAACTTTTTTAAATTAATTATACTTTTAAAAACGGTAATATCGTATTGGTTAATTAATAATACTACTAACAATTTTTTTTAATCAGTGGTCCCTAATGCATACAAAAAGTGTGATGAATTTCTCAACTCGATATTTATTACGTGTTTGGTTATTGCTGTACGTGTATTGGAAATTATACTGTAAATAAGTGTATATACAGTATATTACAGCGTATTACAATCAAACAATGTTTGACGCATGTTTGTAATGCATATATGAATACATGTATTAAGAGATTACAGCATTTAAGGCCCAACTATAATGTTAATGAAGGGTAATGGAAATTTCTGCTCTTTAGGTGGTCGTCCTTCTTGACAAACAAAAAAATCTGTAGCCGTGTTCGAATCCCTAACTATGAGTTTAGTCAAACAGCCGCATTATCTTGTTTGGCCATGGTGCCCCAATGTTTATATAATGAAATATACTTTTTTGAAGTGGGTAAGATTAAAATATATGTTTTCCCTTAAGTTTGTATACGTAATAAGTGCCAATGTATATGAATATTTGAGAAATTTAAAATTTAAAATAATAACTTGAAATTTTAAATTTGTATTATTGAAATTATTATTTGAAATATCTATGTTTATGATTTATTTTTAATTTACTGTCTTATGTTTCTAAAGTAATATTTGTTTTGTCTTAAAACAATTTTGCTCTGGATTTACTTTTTTCGATTTGCAAGTATTAAAAATGTAAAATGTAATTTAAATTTAAATAATTATTCATCTGATACATGTATTATATCATCTAGTGACAATAACAAAAGATTAAATATGTATTTGTTTTTAAATATAGATTTTAGTTATAAGTTTAGTTATAAATTTTACATAAAAACTTAGTATTATGCCTATTATACTATATTTGAAGACCTATCATGGAGATCGGTTTATGTTACAAAAATGAAATTTTTCAAGAAAATTTGAAACGAAAAACGTGTACAACTAAGTTGTAATATTTAAGTTTTTGTTCATTATCCAATAGAAACTGATTATGTTATTGGATGTAACATACACCGATTTCAACAAACGTATACAACTTTACATACATAAACGTTTTCTTACAATCAATTTTCGAAGTTCTTTATGTACACTTATTCATACAATATGTACCATAATGTGTTGGCCAATCTGAATTTTATTAATAAATGTAATAAAACTAAATGAAAATATTGTAACATACATCAATCTCCACGGTAGGCCTTCATTTATGTAATATTCAAATTTCATGTTTTTAAATTTAATACAATTTATAGTTATTACATAATGTTTGTTTTAAATACTTAAATTATAACTCGACTAATTTTATAAATAAAAATCAAAAAAAAATGTTTTTTAAATATATACTATTCAATCATTTGTAATATTTTATACAGATATATATATATATATATAAATGTATTATCAATTGTAACTATAAATTAAATCCTAAAAATAATTTTAATCATGTTTTTACTATAACATAATTATTACTTATTTGTTTATTATATAATATAGTAAGGTAGTTGTAATTGTTAATGAATAATGTAAAAATAAGGTTATTACAATAAATTTAAAGTTTATATACAATTTAAATATAATTTGATAAGTTATACATTTAATACTTAATTGTAAATATTAAAATAAATTAAACATCTTAATTATTTTTAAAATAAATTATCTAATATACACCTGTAATATCATTGTATTGTGTTGTATTTAATTGATTTAAATATAACTGGTATTGAGCCCTATAGTACAATATTTTATATATTATAGGTAAATTTAAATCCAATTATGTAACAATTATTATTTTTATGTTATTATTATTATACTATAAAATAAATTATATTTTGGTAAGTACTAATTTTTTGATGTTAGTTTGTTTAAAACTTTGTTGAATACCTATTTACATTTTTTTTTTTTTTAATTGGATAGTATGAATTAATCTTAAGAAGGATCGTTGAGAAGTAATTTGTTTACTTTTCAATCGTAACTATGTTTCGATAAGATAATAATTGGTATCTGACGAACGGACACAACGGTGATATGAGGTAGGTCGAGAAGACTAAAAAGTGACGAAAGATAGTGTAAATTAGTTTGTCAAAATGTATCAACTCTATGGTACGATCGTTTAACGATTTTATGTGCGTTATCTATCTATATCGTACAGTCGCTAATGCATTCAATCTATGCTATTGCCTCATAGCTTCGTGCGCCAAACGAAAATCAATGTTTTCAAACAAAAATAAAATTTGCTATATTTTTTGTTTTCATTTTATAGTGTTCAGAAACATCGTGTAAGTGTAAGTGATTTATTTTACTTTTTTTTTTTTGTTCAAAGTTGTTAGTGGAGTGTATTGGATAGAACTCAGATGAAAATATATTATGATAACACAATACGGTAAATTCATCGAAAATAATTGCGAGCGGCTTTGTGGAGAAAATAAAAATAAACTAAGAGTGGTGGTACAAATGTTGGGTAGTGCTTATACCGCTGAGTAAGTACATCACGCCAAAACCACTACAAAAACATTATGCACTCTTGGCGTATACTACCATGTACGTTAATAAAAACACTAATCACTTTGCTACTTAGGGCCTGGTTATAATAGGTGTAAAGATACGGTTTCCCTGCAGCGTCTAGACGCGGTGACTGGACGTGACGTCTGACACCGAGACCTTAGAATAGCGATACTCAACCTTTTTTTTATTTGGGCCACAAAATATTTTAAAATATCACGCGGGGCGCAAGACGAAATGAGTGGAAAAGAAATTAAAAAAAAAAACTAAAAATAAATTTATATATAATATATAAATTTATTTTTAGTTTTTTTTTATTATATTTATAATTTATATTTCTATAATTGTGTATATTGTACATTTGAATATTGTAACATTTGAAAATGTATTATAAAAAAAATTAAATTAAATATTTATTCTAAATTAGTTGAGAATTTTATATTGTGATAGTTTTTTCACTATTTTGGATATATCTGGTTTGTAGTTGCTGCATGATACTCTTAACAAGTCGTCAAGATGTGCATCAGTAAGCCGATTTCTGTACACATTCTTAGCATGGTTCATTTTTGAATATGAAGTTTCACATGGATATGCTGATGTGAACATTGTCTTCAAAAAGTGGGCATATTTTTGTAGGGTTTTGTATTTTCCTGGCACTAAATTTATATTTTTTTATCAATTCAATGAGTTCTGTTCGGGCCACTTATAAATCGTTGGTAGACCGTAGGTTGAGTATCGCTGCCCTAGATTATGTATTTTGTGTGAGACTGGTTTCGTTACTCGCGTCTGACGCGGCGTCCGGCGTCAGTATTAGTCCGGCCTAGTGTCGTGACACCCGGCGTCAATCTGTCAAAATTTTTATATTCCTCGACAGAAAATGCTTAAGATCGAAAGAATTCTCCTGTTGCTAGATACCTGAAAAAAAAAATTGTAAATTGAAAATAACCAAGAATATTTACTCACAATTAAATGAATTCAATTTTTTTTGTATAATTTTTTATAAATTTTTAAAGAATCCTTCAAAGTTCCTCGTGGAAACCAACTGTTAACCGGTTTTCTTTTTTTTTTAGAATGAAGTTCATAAGTAACGAATTAAAATAAATAATAAAATAACGAATTACAATAACTATCAAATAAATAAGTACAAAAAAATATTGTATAATAATCTATGTATTATACCTAAATATTTAATAACAATTTATAATATAATGTATAGATCTTTGATATTAATAAACAATAATTATTATTATTAATAAATTATAGATATAATTAATAATAATTATTATTATCGGTGAAACGAGCTACGATTGATCAAATCTTGAGTACACAATGATCACAACATGTTGTACTAGCAGGAATGTAGACCATGCCGATTTGTACTCGACGATTTCCGCAGTCGTGAAATTATTAAAACACGGTGGCTATAAAAAATAAAATAAAAAATTAAAAGAAACAAAATAAATGCATTTTTTCAAACATTCTAATAGTAGACAATATAGAAATCAATAAATCCAGACAAGGAGAAGCAGGTTTCCGTATCTTATCGGTTAATATGTAGCAGTATTTAGGTTACAGAAAAACACTTAAAGAGCAAAGAACATATAATTCGTGTAATCTTATTATTCTGTACTGTACTGTAAAAAAAAATGTTTAGTATAATATTTACCGAAGACGGTCGCCACAAGCGTCTTCCATTTCCTCACTGGTCGTGGGGATCGTTGAGATCGAACCAACGTCGGAATCGGGACGAATCTAATTGAAAAACAAAATATTATTTATTTTTCAATACATAAACTATGCGCTTTTGTTAAACACATTTGTCGTCATATTCGTTACACGATGCGCGTATAAATTATTTACACAATACATTATCGTATCGATAAACGTTTAGAATTGTATAGAAAAATAGTTTCTATTGCAGATTCTCGCGTAATAGACACAAAATCAAATCGACTTCGTTTATGGATGCATGAATAATATTATCATATTAGCACGTACAATGTCCTCGGGTCCGCGTTCCTCGCACTTCATCAAAGTGTTCACCCAATCGCGGCATATCGTCTGGCGAGCATCAACCTCGCCGTCGGATAGAATCTGTGGATCACGCTTTTAATTAGACGTATATTTTTCCAAATCGTTTTAAAATGACGGTTTCTAGTGTCGCAAAATAGAAATCGAAAATAGAATCGATTTTTACCAAATTGTGTATTGCGTTTTAGAGCAGTGACGAATATGTTATGAACGTTGTATCAAAAAACTGTATTATAAAACTTCGTTTTACTTCTAGATAAACATTTTTTTTTTTTTAAATATATAATCTTTTGAGATCTCACGATTTTAATATATATAATTTTGATAATGTATCATTCAAATACACAGCAATAAAAAAAAAAAAAAACATTTGCATGAGTCGAGAAAAATGTTAGAAAAAATATTCGTTTTAGCCGGAACTCTTATAAAATTATGTATTTATATAGATCACCGTGCGCCCTCCTACTACAATTTTTGGAAAAATGGTAAAGCTAAGTGTGTACTTAAGTCACAGAGTATAAAAAAAAAATTAAATACTCAAATAAAAATGTACCAGGGTGGTAGTGGAACTAGAATCGTTTCCCGATGTCGACGGACGAGAGGAAACTTTCCGACGCTGCGCGTTCCGGTCGACGCGATCCTGGCGGCGAACGGGTCCTGCAGCCGCGGGACGCAGATCGACGTTCGTCGCCTGATGGCAGTCGGATCCCGTGTTTGCGGTACACAGATCGGCGGTCACTTGACAGTGGTCGGGTCCGGTTGTCACGGGACGCAGATCGGTGCTCGTTTGACAACGATCGGGTTCGGTTGCCACAGGGCTCAGATCGACGGACGGTGGCGGCGGTGTTCCGGGAAGCGGCGAAGTTGGTACGGTGGCCAGCGTGGCTAGCACGGTGGCGCACGCGTCCTTCCATCCGCGCTCGTAAACGGCCCACATCATCTCGTCGGCCCTGAGACGGTCGATGTCCATGCCGGCGACGTCGGACGCGGTGAACGTCGGTGGCGGCGGCAACGAATGCGACGAACGCGAAGGTCCGTTGCTCGAGATCGTTCTTCTCTCCTCGGTCATCTCGAATCCCGGTGCGATTTGATCGACGAAATACATGTTCTTGACGGTGTCAGAAAACGGTTGTGAGTCGATTCGAAAACCTCTCCAAGTACTCGGCGGTTTGTCGTCGTCAATTAGCAACGAGATAAACAAACACTCCCATACTGGGGGCCAGCATCAACAAATCGATAACAACAGCGTGTGACGATAATAGTGCCGTTCGTTATTCCGATATCGGTATTGCGAACAAGGGAGAAGAGAATGCATAAAATGTTACGAAAAATATTACGTTAAAAAATTATACATTTATAATATTCAATCGGTGTCACATGTGATTTTCTGGTGGCTTTCGAGCTACGCAGTGAATATTTTTCCCGACGAGCGGGTTTGTTACTAATTTTTGGAATACTACTTAGGCCCGGTTTTTCAATCGTGTACTTATTCATGAGGTAACTATCCGTCGAATATATTTATTCTAAGGATAAACCTCTGGATAAAATGATAAGCGTTTTTCAATGTAAAATTATCTACTAGATAGATATCCGACGAATAAAGTTATTATCATAGGTTACCGTAGTTGATATAAATAAGACATTTTGTTTACAATAGATTGGGGAACAAAATGCACATTTTTACTTGATTATGATTGGCCGATATTTTTTTACTTATCATTGACAAACTATCTCACGTCGGATTCCCAGTAAAATACGTTATCATGATAAAATTCATAATTCACATGTTTTTTTTATAATATAAAACACATTATTTTACAGTACATTTTAACATAGGTATTCGCATTTCGCAGTATTATAAGTATATATAATAATTGAATGAGAACTTCTTATTATTTTATTTTCTTTTACCGTATATTTTTAATTTACATGGCATCTAAAATCTCAAAAGATGTAAAAAGGTCTAGAGCAACTAATTTTTCATTTATTGAAAAGGAATTAATATTGAAATATGCATTAGAATATGAACATTTATTAGAGAATAAGGAGTCAAATACAATATCCTGGAAAGAAAACAACAAATGTTGGTCTAAAATTGCAGATGATTATAATTCTACTTCAACAGGCTGTGTTAAATTGTATTATATTTTAAGTTTTTTTGTAATTAATGGAAGTCGAGCTATTCACTAAACGTACTTTTAAAAAGTAGTCACAATCACAAATCACCAAATAATATTTAAAAAATATTTAACGATTAACGATTGATGATAACAAATTTATTCGTTAAATTAATCTTTATTCAACGGAAATAGTACCGAATAACTATTCCATGATTAATCTGTCGAATAAACGCTATCTGAACATTGAAAAACCGATAAAATAGATTGAAAAACTACTTACTAAAACATAACTTGCAACTACAGTTATAACTAATTCCTCATCGCTAGCTTGATTCTTTTTTCTTTATATTTTTATTTTTTCTGTATTAGATAGGATTTGTATAGATTTTATAAATACGTCAGATACGCAGTTTATAAAATAAATATAACGGTACACAATAAGTAACATTTATTGAGCTCAAGTGCTATAATAATTATATTGTTCAGTAAGTAAAACTGTTGTTACTGTGCAATAATTGTTATTTTTAATCTGTTAATTGTAATCTACTGTTAATCTGTATGCAATAAACCTGATTAACAGCGCAGGCTGTCTGGAAAATTAATAAGTAGTTCACAAACGATCTACAAGAGCTAGAATTTTCTCTGATAGACTTATTTTCCAAATGACCTATGACATTAAATTAATTTTGAAATCTAAGATATTTTTCTCCCCATTAGTCTACGAACAGCTATCCATCAAACATTTTTTACGACTCTATGTTGGCTAAAATTAAACTTACACTGGTATATGTTATGTATTTATAGTATCTATTATACATTATGCATTTGGCAGTGAGTGTCTGCTGATATAGTTATCCAGTGAAATCCCTGACTAGACGATCTTTGCACTAGATACTTTAAGTTCGCAGATTAATATTAGAGTTCTGTCGTGGGATTTCTAGGGCTCGTCGATCTCGTAAAATATATTACTGTCACATGATGATTTTTATTACTTATAACAGAAACTAGAGTTATTAAATATAAACATCTGATTATTGGACCGTAGCGTTGAACAATGATCCGATGTCCGAATGACAGGCAGAAATGACACAGACGAACGCACTTGATATTGTTTATTACTCGTTTTAAGATGGTAATTATGGCAATCGATGTTCTGCACGCCATGATCGACCGTTAACGTTGTGAAACGTCTCTCACGCTGTCATTTAATAATATATTCGATATTTAAGCCGATTCGATAGAGATAAACCAGCCCCTAAAATTATGTGTAGTACGACACACTTTGTGTAGTACGAAAAGTGCAGTGTGTAGTACGAATTTTAAAAATGTGTTCAAATAAAACCATTATAATAATATTTTATAAAATTTTATAGCTTCACATTTTTTGACAAACCATAATTTAATTATTATATACATTTTACACAGACACACAGTAAACAATATTTTGTGTTGTTACTTCTTATACTCATTATAGTTGTTATTATTTATTGTTATTGAGAGTAGCTATTTTTATTTTTATCAGCTTACATAGTAATGTTTATCTAGAAATAACCCGC
Organism: Sipha maydis; assembly: GCA_034509805.1. Taxonomy (NCBI): domain Eukaryota; kingdom Metazoa; phylum Arthropoda; class Insecta; order Hemiptera; family Aphididae; genus Sipha; species Sipha maydis. Next base: position 38,100 of record JASXSY010002421.1, on the reverse strand, counting down.
ATGTAACACTGCAATAGCCGTCGCTGATGGTATTATTATTAAACTCAATACCTATTTTACTAATATAACCAGTAACCAGACACACCATACACCATAGGCGTGACTAGACTTCATCTGCAGTGGCAGCCTAACTAATGACCGGCGCTACCTTAATGAACTAAAAAATGCTCCATAAATTTTGCTAAAATGTAATTTTTACACAAGGCTAATGACCTTCGATGTCGAAGCCTCTTTTTCCATCCAAATAAAAAAAAAAATCATATTTTTCATAAATTGTACCAGTTGGCAGTAAGTTGTTACCCACCAATTATAATCGGGATTTGCGATAAAAATCATAAATTGATAGAGACATCGATTCCACAATGCAATATATTATTAGAACAAAATAAGCAATGCATGAGATTTTTTTTTCCAAATAAAAGTTGTAAACTACTAGATTTAAAACTAGGTTGACCGGTGCCTTTCGAAAATTGCAGAGGCAGCCCAGGCACCCTAGGCTGCCACCGTAGACACGCCTATGCCATACACTAATACATTATAGAGTATAGTAGACAGTCTGACAGTACTACACTCTACAGTAGACATAATATTTTAATTATTGCCAATTGGGTTTTTGGACTTCATAGTTGTCTAGTTTTATACGTTTTATACTGTTATGTCATGCTCTTATTCTCTTTCTTACGTTGTTGTTGTTTAGTTGTTCGTAATAGTTTTATTTCTACATATTTCCACAATCCATAAATTTTTAATAAAAGTAAATGGTAAGTACTACCATTTGATTGTCACTCATTGACACTCTTTGAGTTGTGAAACATTAATTTTCATATGTTCCTCAATTTAAATCAAGTACATTTTAACACCCCTAAAATAGAATTTGCAGCTTTAATTTCCGTTTGTTCATAAGCAACCATGTGCTTGCATACTCCTCTGGAGCAGAAGATTTTTTCAAAGCACACAATATGGACAAAATTTCGAAAACCAACACTTTTGCGAAAGAAAAACTAACAAACATTTTAATTTTGTTCACAGTAATGAATTCATATATTAATTAAACATATTTTTATTTAATTTATATTATGTATTATTGGTTGAAGAATACTATAAGCATCGGTAATAGTTTATATTTTTTATTTAGATTTGACTGATTTGAGACTGTGTGTAGTACGAAAATTTGGTTATTTTAGGGACTGAGATAAACATATTAGGCTCAACACCATCAGGAGTTGTCCCGAGTCAGATTTTTTCAGGAGGCCCTAGAATTTTTTTTCGTGAAACCAGTCAACTTTCTTGGACGGCCTATATTTTTTTATTTTACATAACTTACGTAAAATTATTTTTTCGTAGCATGGATATTAAATTTTATCATCAAAGCGTCAACAATAATTTATTGTTTATTGTTGTTACACTATTAATACGAGTAGACAAACATAATATCGGTATATATAATATCGTAGGTAAATATAATAATGAAATTAGAGATAAAAATACCTTACGTATTTTCACATGAGGCAGAGAGCACTAGTTATTTTATTTTATAAACAACATTATAAGGTTACAAATTATCAAATCCTATGAAAAACACAGGGCAGCTGAGATATACTTAATCTGCATCGTGTTATATTGTGATGGCAAATGCCAATGATATATATATATATATATATATATGTATATACATTTTGATTAAATCAATACATTTTTATCATTGATAATAGTTTAAAAAATTTAACTTTTCTTGATAAATTAATTATTACAAATCTAAAATGTCTATTTTTTAATATTTTTCTAATTAATTTCCAAAATATCAAGCTGAGCATTGTCCATTAAGTTTTTAAAAGGGGTAGTTGTTCACATCCTAACTTACGCAAAAAACGATAAACTTGCACACCACTACAACATTCCTTTAATGACTGTAAGGTCATACTTGTATTTTGGAACACCATGAACCGATAGACGTCACTACATTAGGAATGTAACTATGAATTCATTTCATACTAGTTTTTAATTATCTACATTATCTGTGCATATTTTACAAACAGTCTTTTGTTGAGTGATTTCTGCAAACTATTAGACGGTGTAATTTTTTGCTGAGCAGATTCCAAAAAAAAACGAGGAATATATCAATTTGGTTATTTCGTAATATTTTTCTTCTCAGTTCGTTTGAGTAATCTAATAAAATAATAAAAACACTGAAAACGTATTAACTCGAAAAATTCTCCTTTTATATTTTATTATTTACCATACAGTTTAAACATACACTACAATTAATATGGCATTTTAATTTATCTTAAATAAAAACTATGTACTATTTAAAATAGTTTAATAAATAAATAAATAAAAGAAAAAAATATGTACTATTTAAAATAGTTTTTTCTTTTATTTATTTATTTATGTACTATTTAAAGTATATTAGTTTGTGACGAAATAAAATATATGGCAATTTTTATTCTACGAAAGTATTACAATGTTTATCTTATGACTAAATTATATATATTTATATACATATAGGCGTGCGCACATGGAATGCCAAATATGCTCGGGCATCCTCCGAATTGTATATGGGTCCCTTGGGGTCCTATAATTCAAGTCTAAGATTAGAAATTCGTATTTTAATTGATATTGCTCAAAAAAATGTAATTTATTCTAAAATATTTGATAAAAAATAAATGATATTTCCTAATAAAAAAAATAAAATTAATTTTTCTACATTTTTGTGCAAAAACTTACTATGATTATATAACGGTTAAATTTGACTACAAAAGCACAAATCATTAATAATTTAATCTATTTCATAACAATATATGAGGTTCGAGGAAGGTATATTAGTTGGGACTAATATACCACAATTTATATTAAATAAAAATTACCTATACATTTTGTTAAGATAGAGCCCAAAACTATTGTAGGAAAACGCTACATTGCGCAAGTCTATATATATATATATATATCAAAAAAAAACAATATTTTGAATTTAAACTTAAAATACAATAATAAAGAAAGCATACTTTAAGTATATTTTAAGTACTATTATACTTAAAATATTACAATTTTCAATATATTTATTAAAAAATATCTTACATTGATATAATAAATAATTCTATTCATTTTTTTTTTTTTTAATTGTATGAATATTGAACAATTAAAAATGTTTTCAAGTCTTATCCTCACTTATGACACAATAAAATAAATTGTAGTTTTCTCATTTTTATTATGAAAATAATACAATCTCCATCCTAAGATTAAATATAATAAGTAAGTCATGAACACGAATTATATGAGTAAAGAAATTGCCTGTTTGCACCATTTTAAATATTAAAATTATATTAATTAATGAATTGACTTATACTAATTTTTTTTTTTTTAAATGTATACACCAAACTCTCGACTATGGGTTATGGATTATATTATGGATTACACGACAACGGGTGGTACGATAGGATTTCTGCTATTCATTTAAATAATTTAATTCCGTGGAGGATCCCGGATAATCGAGAGTTCGCTGTTTTCGATTCTTAAAATCTAAAATATTTAATATTATAATTAAGATAATAATTTGACACGGCCCCAGTGCCTAGTCCTCTCTCTCAACCGTACACACTGCCACTCTGGCCTAAAAGGGGAGAATATCAAGAATAATGTTAGATTCGCGGTGGCTCAGTGTTACGCGCCCGGCATTCCGGCGCGTGGAGTCACGGGCTCAAAACCCGTACCGTTGCCAATTTTTTTATTACTTTCTCGATATCTCTCCCTGGACCGGCCACAACAACTGTGGCCGCGTCAAATTAGTGATTATAATTAGTACAGTAACGTGGAGAAGCCACCCACTGCAGACGACACTTCGACTTAAGTGTTGTATCTACTTATACAATTAACAAGCTACCGATGTATAACCCAGTCAATGTCATACACCACACACTACTATTAAATTGGCAGACTTTTTAAACTTCACAGATAAATAATTGTTCAGTTGACAAAATTTATCGTGATAAAAATACAACTGTATCGATATCGACAATAGATTGTATATACCATGCATTATCTATATGGCATGTCTATATAAATTACATATTATTAACGTAGTTATGGAACATCATATTTGAGTTATGCATATAGTTATAAATAATATTAAAAAATCTAAAAATTTAGCCAGGTAAGTTCTTTACCGTAAAAAATGTAAATAGAAAATGTTTAATCGTTATAAATTAATATTATTTTTTGAAAATCAATATTATACTGTATTATTTCGTTAGAGTGTAGGTAAATGTATTAGTAATGGATTACTTACAGGGTCATCAAACTTTTTATCGGTTATACTGCAATAACAAAAAAAAAATTGAAAATGTGATATATACGTCAAAATAATAAGAAAATTGGTAATATTAAAAAAAAAAAAAAAAAAAATAATAATAATAATAATAATTCACTTAAATATATAAACAAATATTAAATTATATTTTGATATTGATATTATTGATATATTGATTTTATGTACCCATTTATTTGTCTCCAGAAAAAAATTAATTTTGAACTTCCGAGAGTATTGCAGTATCGACGACGTTGTGTTGAACACATGTAATGTCTTTGTTTTTATTATGTATTATTTTCAAATATATTTTTATATAGTTTTCTATTTTTTATAATTTTTAAATTTATTATTAACTTCATGTAAGTAATTTTTTTAATGTTCACGTGTGATATTTTTTTGATTTTTTTTTGATTTAAACAAATCCGTTAAGTTCATTATAAATAAATAAACGTTAGAATATTTCGTTAGGGTCCGGAGGTAACGGTATTTGATTCAAATCATTCCACAACAGTTGTTCCGAAGCTGTAGGCCTCGGTGTGGGAGGCCGCGGCATTTGATTCAAATGTCTGTGCTTGGACAACTTACGCACACGATAAGCATCAGTTGGGCTCGTTGGCGGTATTTGATTCAAATTGGTTACCTTCGACCACTTTTGCATCGGAGGAGGTGCATCACATTGCGTTTGGTTCATCGAAGATTGAGGCGCGTGCATGTGATCCGGATTGCTGTTCGTAGACGGTTGTGGTTCATGAGACGAATAATAGAAGTGAAACGATGTTGGATACGGGCCCGCCTCGCACAGTTTGGGCATCTTGGTTGTGTAGGTTAGGATGTTGGGATTTTTCATTATTCTCGGATCTCGACAGTACCATTGTTCTGACGACTTCGGTGTTGCGCCCGCGTTCGAAGTTGACGGTGTTTCGTGCATAGGGTCATCCGCAGACGGACTTGTCGACACTATACTCAGTCTTAAACGCGGATCGTCGATTTGCGGCTGCGTAATAAGTATAAAACGACTTCAGTCAAATGGTTTTAACAAGATAACTATTGCTTACCGAGGGCGAGATTTTTATGTACTCGGGTACCGATTTGGCGACCGGTATCAGGTAATAGTCATAGTCCGCGGACGGCCACTTGTCGAATTCTGGAGCTCGATAGTAATGGACTTCCCGTTCGTACCGCGGAAATTTATTAGAATTTCTTGATGACATGATATCGCCACTATAGTACTAGCGCACAGGAGCAAGTTGAAGATTATTCGATACTATAATTCTGCAATCAAAGCCATACAAATCAAATTACTTAATATTCACTATCAGTACACTCAAGACGAATAAACTAACGGTCAATAATTGTTTTATTAGAATACGGGACGTGCCGGTTTCGTACAACATTTTAACTTAAATGCAATAAATGCACTCGAACATACATTATAGATACTTATAAGTACATTCTTAACAAATATAGTACAAAATGTTAAATACGAAAATGTCATCTCCGATAATATTTTTGCTACATCTGGTGTACCTCATAGGGACCACTTACCATAATTCTTATTCTTGTTTTATATTAATGATATATGAAGCATAATAAAATACACCAAATTTCTATTACTGGTAAGTAATAAAAATTATTCAAACAAATTCGCTGTTAGGAAAACGCAGTCAGTCTTCAAAAGTGTGTAAATTATTTTCAAGGGTGGTGTTATGATAATGGTATGTCGTTAAATGTAAAATTATTTCATTATCCTTAAAAAGTAACACTATTTATGATGATTATGCTATTAATAATCTTAAAGGAGCACACAACACAAAAAAAAAAAAAAATTAAAATTTTTTTTAAATTTTAAATTATTGTAGCTACGGCTATATAAAATAATTTGGTGCAGATCCGATGTAAAAAAAATGATTACTCTAAGAGATATTAATTACTAAATTCATTACTGTCGTTTTAAGTGGAACCGTTTTAATGGGTGTAATAATAACACATTATTTTATATCTATCGGGATTTGCTGTACATGTGCGTGTAGTAACATACCCAATTACGTGAGCTCATTCCTCGTCATCCGTAATGACACAGTTACGATTCGTGGAATTCCGTAGCCTTTATACGCCCAGTCACATGTCGCAACACAAATCGTACCTTCGAAAAAGTCCGTAAAGCGGAAGAAAAGTTCACACTGCTGTAGAAGTATCGATTTTAACGTTGAAAACATGTTTGAACTCTATATTCAGCACATTGTATATCCACATTATATATCCAAACTACTATGTTTTGTATTACAAAATTGCGTAATATAATATTATTTTCATAAATATTTTGTACCTATCATAAATTATAATATAGAGAAGGCATTATTTGTTATAGGAATATATTTGAATTGAATAACAATACAAGCCTGCTGTAGTTCTTGGAGAATCGTATTGATTCTATCTAATCCATTATAAATGATTTATGAACGAGTAGGTGTAGTGGAATAATTTTTTATTAAAATTTGCCGATTGAATGACAATACATCTGTGTCTTATGTAAGAAAAAAAAAAAAAAAAAACTAAGCCACCGAGAGCAATTTAAATGGAAATTTATCAAATATGATACGTGTTACATTTGACTGTGCATTTCTAAGCGATTTAATATATGTATAATGAATGGTTTTAGCTGTGAAGAGTGTTTACTGAACAATGTTTGCCAACAGTTTTTCAACCCAATACGGTGTTTTAATATAAAATGCCTTTAATTACTAAACGATTAGCAGATTTCGTGGTGTAATGTATTATAATATCATGAAATCGTCTATACCTAATTTATCAATTTAAAATAGAATTGCAATTATGAATTGTTTATTTTGATCGGAACTTACGTATGGCATGTTATAATATGGCCGTAGTGTCCGTCCAGTTGTTTTTCGGACACTTAGAATAAAATTTTCCAGTTAGTTAAAAACTCAATGCATTTTCGGTTCGATAATTGTTTATTTTTTTTTGTTATTTAAATTCTTCACATTTATTATTCTTTTATATTGGAGGTACTCGGAATACACATCCCATGAGCTATATAACCCGGACTAGCCGAACACGTTTGCACTCTGTCGTTAGCCTCGATAAGACGCATTTCAATCGATGACCATTTTAATGGAATTTGAAACGATACTGTTACAAAACGACATACCTAGATTGCTAGACATTACTAATGAGGAATTCGTAAATAAATGTCCACTTAGAGTGTCTGGGACCGTACTAATGTAAACATAACACGTTATCGTTTTGTGCCTTGAGCTCTTAATTGTACGCACACGCGTCATAAGATTATAATTTTAATGGGTTTCACTGACTTTTTTTTAACACGAGAAAAACTCGAGAACCTAGGTTCCATTAAGACGTTGGTTTAAAAGAATAATATTATCGTCATCGATTTGTTCATTAGGAAATGATTCATTTGTGAAGTGTTGAAGTATAATTATTTGGGCGTTTATTGACTACGCCGAAAAGGTCTTTTTACCTGTAGAAATCTATTGATTGCGCCGAATACTTTTATATATTAATTCCGCCGAAAATATGTATACATGTAATATCACACATAACATTATATATACTATATATATATATATATATATATATATATATATATATATATATACACACCATATATAGCACGACAGTATAGTGGCACAAACGATTAAATAACTATAATAACTATAATATTCTAGACGTTACTGAAGTATGATTAATAAATCTATAGTATTAATAATTTGATGTATTGAACACGAAAAACGAGATTATAAAAAGCTAATGACTTAATAGATTCAATACAACTTGTAATTTTGTTATACCAATTATAATATATCAATATTACTTACATTAAAATAATTAATAAAAGTTCACAGCTGGGGTAATAATAAAAATTTTCGGGATCGCCGAAAATGGACGTCTGCTGAAAACAGTATTATGTATTTACAAAATCCGAAAATGTTTTAATATTATAATATATATATATATGTTATATTCTTATATACATGTATAAATCATCGGCGGAAACGATATATAAAAATATTGGGCGCAATCAATATATACAGATGTTCGGCGGAATCAATAAATTCCCTAATTATTTGTTCGCGGGTTTCGTTAGAGACATACTTAGGAATTTTGCGCCACAGGTAAGAAAAAATAAACGATCCCTTCCCAACATAATGTTCTTTAGCAATGGGTGTATTTGTGATAGTGAAACCGATGTATTCTTCACCACGCTCATAATCTGAAATATATACATACTAGGTATACATAACAAATACATTTATCGAATCACATATTACATAATTTTAATAAGTATGTTTATTATTATTTATACGAAAAATCCTCGATGTTATAGGTTAAGTAACAAAATTTAAAATAACTCCCTTGGCATATTAAATGACCAAGGTACCGTATTTTATCAAAATGCTCTCCAAAATGTACCGCCCGAAGCCAGAGCTCCCCTAGTTCCACTCCTACATACGTCCCTGGGTTTCGTGCAATCACGATTATATTGTAAAACTGCCGCGAACTATTTACGTTATGATTTTCCGTACGGATATGACATTTGCAACGGTAAAAATAAATTTCTGCGGGCTTATTTGAACAATGTGGGAAATTTTTATTCTAATAGCATAACGTCGTGTCAAAACACCACTAAAAAAATTAATGGAGTCTAGACCGATTTGACCTGAAAAAGTATCGATATCGATCGGTATTCGGGTTGGACAGATGTGTGATTTGTTTTTCTATTTTCGCGTAGGATGTCCTCGAATCACGTGCGATTACACATGGTAACTTTTTGTGAGCATTAGCGGATATAATTGTGTTGATGAACGAGATGGTTGGAATTGGAAGTCTCGGTTGAATACGTGAACATTTGTGTTGACGTTTACTCAATACACGTGATTTTTCAATCCGTACTCACGTACATTAAAATAATTCACGGATATTTTTGCAGTACTGTTTCCCATATATTCTATACAGCGACTGATCTTTACGTACAGCGAGTGACCAGCAAATTAACTATTATTATTGTTATTATTATGTATTGAATAATACATTCGATATAACAATTAGATAGATAATTCGTGAACCCGTGAATAATTACACGGATTCTTTGAGTATACGGTTTACAGATTAACGAATGTTACTTTCTCGTGAACACGTGAATGCGTAAATACGTAAAATTGGAAGTTATAGTTAAAATGGCAATTAAACCGCGGCTGATAATAATTCGAGTGATCGGTAAAATAAAACACGTCATCGTAAGATATACGTCCGCCTCGGAGAATTTAAATTTATACGACCACGGTGATATCAGTATTATTTGCGAGTTATGTGTTATGGCTAGAAAAATACTGTTGTTCATAACGATTTATAAATAACAAGTAACATTGTGATTTATTGATTTCACTTTTGACGGTCGATACTTTTTGTTAACTGTTAACTGTTATTATATGCCCACACAAACCGAATGCATTTGCAATAATTGTAAATATAAACTGCAATCACTGTCGTTTACTGTGAAAATATTGAAACGGGAGACTGTTTGAATATGGACGGAGATCGTCGAGAATATGACGACGTCTTTGAAGTAGAAATGGACAGGCAGCTTCCATGTCATTCTAGGACTGAGGTATGTAAAATTACTTATATAAAAAAGGATAGGAAAACCATAATCGTCCGACCTTTGTGTATACACAAGTAATTTTGATCGAAGAAATGCGTTAAAAAATTTTTATTTTTTTTTTAATTATGACGCGGGAAAAAATGTAATATTATTACGAGGGGGTATAGATGTGACATATATAAGACACTGGATTATTTTTATGTAATACATTTTCATATTAAACCAAGATCGTGATTGTAATAAGTGAATAAAAAATATTTAATTACCATATTATTTATATGGTGAATTGAAACACACCCGGAAGTGACCGAAGTTCAGAAAAAAAAAATCGAAAGTTTGTAAAATTATAAGTATAACAGATACATAATCGCTTGAACATAGTAAATTCAAGTGTCAAATTTACAAAGTAAATAAAGTAGAGCTACTGGCCGCATTCATCCAGCACCACTATGCAAATTCGCTTTCGCCATCAAGGACACCAACTTTATTTTCACAATCATTTTTACAAACACCGCGCTCTCTTAAAACAATATAAATACGGAATATGCGGAACCTCCCCCCTCACTAACGGTGGGATCGTGTTATAGTCAATCGTAATTAAATTTTATGCATCATCCCCAAGTCTAGATTATTCATATTTAATTATTTTTTTCGTACATTATTGTCGTAATAATTCGGTGGCAAACATGTGATTGTATTTTTATTGTAAAAATTCGGACTCAGAGTATATATTTTATTCTTCAAGAAATATAATGGGTTCTAGCGATCATATTTATAATATATGATTTACACATAAAATATTTAAAATAATGGTCTACAAGTATCTCATCAATACATTTATCAACGATAGCAAAACATTAACAAGTGGGTGACATCTAGTTATAACCGGTTATATTATGGTATCGACCAAACGTCGTTTTTGCATTTGTTTTTATTGATCTTCGTTGGCATTCAATACATTTCGGTATAACATTTAAAAAAAAAAAAGAAATGAAATTTCCCTTGAAATCCTTACCCTAATAATATTAATGCGATACATATGAGTTGGGTACACATAGTATAATAGTATTTATTATTTGGGCACAGCATGGAGCACCAAGACTAAGTTAACTGTGGTGTACAATATATGAATACGGGGTTTCATAAATCACAATTCATCTTATTATTTTATTGTTCTGTAACATATTATTTATTATTATTTCAGTTACACAATATGTTTATCATTAAATCATTGTTCAAAATCATAATTAGTATTTAAGTGAAACAGATGAAATTAAGAAAACTGTTTAAAATTGCATATTTACATAAGTGGTGAGACTTGTTATCTCTGTCCCGAATTGTTTTTTTTTTTACAAATATATCATAACGTTTATTAACGGAGCCCTAACGTTAAAATTTCGAAATATTATTCTACTTAGATGATTTATTTCTGATGCGATGAATTATAAATATTTTGCTACAGTGTTATTATAATAAAAATAAACACCACTAACTGTTGCAAATAAACTTACAGGACGTATTACAGAACGTTGGAGAATTAGATGGAATGGCATCTATTGTGACGTCTGACAGTATTCGTTTCGCGATAAGTACTGCTTCAATCAGAGACTTAAACGAAGCATACATAAAATTGTACACATGTATGTATGAGATTATGAACGAGAAACCGCTGCCGCCAGGTAAAATAAGTTTATGCGTTAATAATATTCGTAGTATATTGTGCATATTAAAATAGATAACAATGTTTAAGTGTACATTTGAATACCATTTAAACAATAGAAATTAAAGTATTGAAAGAAACTGTAAATAAAAACTTCTGTAACACAATTTTTATATCAAGTATCTTGAAAAAACGTATGCATACCAATACGTCATTCATTACGATGGTATTTCATAATACATAGTCAAAATGCGCGATTAAGCCCATAAGACGAATAATAAATTTTAAATAGGAGGTGATTTTTTTTTAATTCGACTTGGTTCTTTAAACATATATTTTTTTGATAATTCTTGTGACTATGTTTTGCCGATGGTCACCTTATAATTAATGATAATTGATGATATATTAATAAATAATTAATTTTTATTACTATTTTATAATTATTTGTTGCACAGAACAATGATAATTTTATTTTTTCCATTCGCACTAAACCACTTGATAAACACGTAGGCAACAATTAAAGTGCACACAATATATTAATGTCAACACGGTATTGTATGCATTTATTCTCAGTGTCTGTTTTATGCATTACTGATTGCATGTGTTGAACAGAGGCGGAACTAGGAATTTTACACCCTGGGAACATTTTAAAATTACAACCTATCATAGGCCAAGAATCAAAAACGCCTACCTATAATTTTTTCCAATAATCAGCATACAATAGCACTTATTGAGTTTTAAACACATTATCATTAAAAAAAAGACAAATATATATATATATATATATATATACAATAAAAACTACAACCACTACAATTTTACGACCCGGGATGAATCCCCGTCATTATCCCCCTAGTTCTGCCCCCGGTGTTGGAAACTAAATATTACACGCAAAATACATGTGCACGGCCAACACGAATCTTCATCGGCTTTGGTCGGCGCGACCATTTGTTACCTGACGAAACGTCACTGCCCCCGTATTGTTGTGCGATTGAATTCGACGGACGGTTTACAGCGCTGGACGAACATTCCATTACAGTTCCGTCCGCCGCGTACGAAATACCTACGCGCGACAAATTTTTGTTATCCGACAATCTATTGTTGAACACGAACCATTGAATTTTTTTTATTAAATTTGTTACGATCTCGCACTATTATTAGTTTTAACCGATTTCTCCGTTCGTTTTTCGCAGCACGAAAGGCCCCGGTGACCGCAGATCGTCAAAAACGTCGCGGAATCGTTGGGTGGATTGGCAAACGCTGGCTGACCATTAAAAATAAATTGACCGGTCAGCCACCCCCATTACCTCCACGTGATTATTGAATGACAACCGTTCGTTGTGCGCCGGCAACGGTGAACGAACGGAAAACAAAAAAAAAAAAAACAAAAAAAACAAAAAAAAAAAAATGCCACAAGTTTCAACGACATGTTGTACCCAGCTTGCGGTATCACCATCGCCCCCGCCCCGACGGGAATGAACACTGCGCATCACGTTACCGAATGAAACGCACACGGAAGAAGAACATTAACAAGTAAAAGTGTTTACGAGACCGATTGAATGTTTTGGGAATCGATCGAAGTGGTTTTGTTTGTTGTAGGTATGAAAAGAAAACCGCACGGATCCGAGAAGGCGTTGCCCGGACCGTGGTTGACGGTCGAAAACGTTGTGACGCGCCGCGGCCAAATATACCCGCGCTGACAACGGGCCCTACGCGCCGTCATGTTACGGGACCGTTTGCCCTGCGAACCCGTCTCAGACACGCACCTGTTGGCGTACCTGCACGTTCATTCCGCTCCGGACGCCGTATTGTTACACTGCGTTCGCACTGCGCCCCCGTCAGCGTCCGACGTCGCGACACGCACGCACTGTGTGTTACATTTATCGGACCGACGGGATGATTTCCTATTACGTGATGCTGCGTACGTCGCTTGTTGCATTCATTCGGTTTCAGTTTTCTTTTCTCTTGTCAATAGAAACGTGTTTTTCTCGCGTACCTCCGGTGCGACGGTACCATTGCCGTCGGTGTAGGCTTATCAGATTTTTCGGACACGAAAAACGGCTTAAACAAAAAAACCGGCACCGATCCACGGGAAGGCGGAGGGGAAAACCACTTTATTCTTGCCACACGCTAGGCCTGCCCCGGTGCAGATGCAACACCGAGTGGACCCCGCTCGAATATTGTAATGACGATATTATTCATTATGCTACAACGTATCTCTCTCTGTGTATACTATACACGAAAGACACCGGTGCGCAGCATGATACGTCTTGGCCATCCGTTTTTATTTTATTTTATTTTTTTCATTTGGACGCGCTCTGGGAACAAGGGTGAATCAAGATGATGCGGACGAGTTCGTTTTCGATTTATTAACAAGGTTTATAAGATAATGCATTTAACGTGTACGGGCGGTGATTTTAGAAACAGGTTTCTAATATTGAAATGGAATTTCTATATGACCGGGTAAAGAAGAAAAAAAAATCATGTTAGTGCATCACCCCGAACCCACTCCGACTCCTCCCCGACCCCACCCTCGTCCAATACCCGGTCCCGCGGCACAGCGACGAGCCACAGGGTGTGCTCACAGTTGCGGACGTAAATCGTTACACCGGTCACCGACTGTACGAGCATCGCTAACGTGCAACACACTATACATCGTTATGTCATCGGTTCGGACGTACGTAGGTGCTTTCTGCTTTTAAACGCGTAGAGCGTTTAAAATAGTGACCGTATACTTACGTACGTATCGAGATTAAACAACGATAAAAAATAAATTATTTCTTCAAAGTACGTACTGCAGTGGAATTCCTATGTAATATATGGGCACTTGACAGTAATGGGAAATTAAATCCGTTCAGTCATGATATTTTTATTTTTTTTCTTCGAGAAAATAACAAATTATAAGAACGAATATAAAGTGTATATTATAATTTATTTTTGTTTTTAATGCTCGACATTCCGGCAATCGGATATTATTAAAATTAAGTGCATAACTAATATATGTATGTTTTGTTCTTTACTTTACTTCTTTACTTGTATTATATTCAATTCAATAAATAAAACTGTAAAACTATTGTTATTACCTATGTATACATTTGTTAACTTTATTTATTCGTACATACACATAAATAATTTGAAATAATAAACATACAAATCTGTACCATATAATATATATATATATATATATATATACTATATTATAGTACCCTATAACCAGACAAACGTAAGTCTCGTTATGATAACTTTTCACAAGAGCAAAAAAGTAAAATATTGACCGCCTACTAAGGTTACATTTTGAATTATAACCGAAATTAAATTAGTGCTTCTAACAGACTTCTATTATATGACTCGATTAAAAGTATATACTAAATGCAAAAAAATGCAATAATCTCGAAATCTTTATTTTTGCACTTACGTTCGTCTAGTTCTGAGGTACAGAAATTATACAAACTTGAATAAATGTTTAAAAATAACAAACTTTAATTAGATTTTAAAATTTGTTCTTTATCGACCTTATGGAAACAATTTTATTATATTTTTTTTCAGAAAGTAATTTGTAAAATTAACATCAGCCTGTAATATTAATATCCACTATTAACGGATAATAATAAGTAAATTACAGGTAAACGTGTTCGATTAAATTTAAGACTGTCCACTTCTCAGAGATTTCACTCTATAAGAATTTTTTTTTTTTAATATTTAATGAAATTTGGAAACTGTACCTCAAAAGTACAATTATTGATAAAAGCAATAAATATATACTGACTATCGTATAAAAAGTATACAATTATGATTTATATTTGCTCGCATGAACTCGTATTTTCTAATATTTACCATAGTACTTAACTTAAATTAATTTTATGGACGCTTACCACGATGATGTGCAGTTCACTCAACACTTCGGCAATGCTACTGACGATGTGATGGTCTTAGAAAGATGAAACCGACATGGACTATTATACGAATATAAAAAAATGTTCTATACTAGCACGTGCGTTAAGCAACTGGAATATAACGAATAAAAATCAATTAGAACAATGATTGACAAAAACAATTACGCGATGATAATTATAGTTACAAAAAATAAATAAATAAATAAATAGTTACCAGCTCTGTATTAGATAAATAAATTCTGATGACCACGGTGTTGGACGAGTAAGGCGTGATACAAGTCTGTTGGACTACGACGAACAGCAAGAGTGCACAGAACTATACTGGTTAGTAACGAAGTGACTTCTCGAGAGACGGGTTTTCTGGGTACAAGGGTAGATGGTGGGGAGATAAGGATCATCTTCGACGCTGTGCCTACCTCACCTCTATGTACACGTACGATATATGTGTACATACATTATTATACGCGGCAGTGCGTTTAAAACGATGTCGTTGGTATTCATGAACCGCTTTGTAGTTTTTATTCTCTGCTTCGTGTAAGCTCCGTTGAAATTATAACACGGGCGTCCGTCATTTAGATAGTTTTATTTTCTACTCCTATCAAGCCCGCCGTTCGGATTATCGCCTCGAAAGTATAAGCTACTCTCTGTGGCGGGCGGAAATTTGACCAGCAGGATGGACATAGTACCAGGCTGTGCATAGGAATCGTTCACCAGAAGGGGAAGAGGAGGCAGGGGTTCAAAATTATATGAATTGGGTTAGGTATGAAGTCAACTGAAAAGAAAAAAATAAACGTTGGAATAACCATGATCAAAAGTATTACGATCGAAAATCAGTAAATGTCAGCAGATTTCTGAATAGCTTGAACAGCTTGAACAGCTGACTTGTTAATGAAAATGCGTTTTATCGATATTTGCATTCACAACGATATCCGACAATAGGTGGAAAAGCGCGAAAATTAAATAGAAAAGGTGTCAAATCGAAAAACTATTTAATACTATTATATCAAAAATAGATACAACTATGTACGAATTTATGCATTTTTAAGTGAGTTTTACTTTTATAGAATGAGGACTAGGTATATTTTTAATAAAAGTGTATGTAAAAGGATCTTCAATAGCGTGGGGGTAAGAGAACCCCTAACCCTCTTCTGCCTGGGCTCGGGCCTGCATCATTGATCAGGACTTCGCATAGTTTCGCATCTACGCCAATTATACACATCACTATACACAATATTCAGTTCATTTGAGGGTTTATTAAACGTGAACAATTATTTTTCAAACGATCCATTCTTATATTTCTCAAATATAATAATGATACTTGAGAAAATGCATTGAACGTGAAATTTCAACGGCACCGTTTAGACATGTTTACAGCAAAGGTTTCTTGATTCCGAGATTTTTTAATTTTAATTTCAAACAATGGGAGATAAGTTGATAAAAAAACGCTTGACCTTTTACTTTTTTTCAATGACTTGTTATGCGTTTTAAGAGCATATTATTGAAAAAGAAAATTAATGCGGGGCCTGTAGTATTTTTTTGTTCATTTAAAATATAATTAAAATCTATACACAAGTGTGTTTGCAATAATTAATGATGATATGCTTACCATCAATCATCAGTTGAAAAAATGTACGTGTGAAAATGTGAAATTTCCAACGAGTTACATCTGTTCTCGTAAAAAATGTTGTGAAAAAGTTCATAAAACGTCAAAACCTTCGAAGGCCATAACTCCGTCAATATGGCTCTTGTAGAGTGGTACATTCCATTAGTCACCACACGGACAAGGGAATCAAGAAAAATGACATTATTTTTGTGATTGAAGTAACATTTTATGAACTCATGGACATTTGATAATGAGAAAAAATATTTTCCATATTATTCAACAGTCGGCACCGGGCCTATTAATAATAAGACACGAAACCGGTTGTTGTAGGCGTGCTATACATTTGTACACAATATATTAACACTGCATCGAAAATTTCGGAAAAACTGTTAACATTTTGGCTTGACTAACACACACCTGCGTCAACATAATTAGAACAGATATTCATTTAAAATGCATGCGCTTCGTACACTACTAGAGTTCCCTATTGCACGTGTATCCATTCACATATTAACGTGAAACTAACATTCGTTAATCTAAAACCGTATACTCAAAGAATCCGTATACGCGTGTAATTCTTCATGATAATAATAGTTAATTTGCTCGACACTTGCAATACGTATAGACCGGTTACAGTATATGATAGAGTACTGCAAAAATATCCGTACGTGAGTACGGATCGAACATTCACGTATACTTAATATATACGAGAATACAAATGTTTCATTCACGTGAACACGGACTTCGTGTTCACGTTTTCAACCGAGATCTCTGTACACTAGCATACCATACCGTTTTATTTTTATATAGTGTATGGAACATGAATATTATTCAGTATCGGTAACTGAAGTTTCAATATTTCAACAATAGTTTGTGCATTATTTCGGAAAATTTTGGTTTGATTTACATTTCGTATCGTTGTGTTTCTAGTATCTTTATTGCGAAAGAATACAATATTTAGCGATATTCACATCTTTTTTTCAACGTATTTTTTTATTTATTTATTTATTTATTTATATATTTTTGACATGTTCTGTTTACTATTAACAATCGACGTGGTAAACAGTTGATTTGTAATTATAGTGTTGATTTTTTATTTTGGCAATTGTTATGTCATCTTGGGTACTTAAATTATCATATTTATTATAAAAGTCATAATATTTCTACAGCCTTAACGGTTCCGATTAAAATCATAATTATATTAAATATTATTCTCTGATTATTTATTTGTTCTGCATGAAATGGAATCGAAAATGAATCGAGGACTGTCAGCGCCTGTCGTTTCGATGATTCATACAAATTGTTTTATAAAAAATGTTTTTCATATCACTCACAATCACAGATATCAAAAACTTACATAGTACAGACCGATGTGCAACACAATAATATCTAAAGTACGGGTTCTCAACCTCTTGAAGTCCATGGCTCCTTTCATATTATTGTATGAGGTCACGCCCAACCACCTCACTACCACAAAATTCAAGTACAATGATTGCACTAATTATTAAATAATCAACAATTCATTTAACGTTAAAGAATGTATTTATAGAGAAAAAAAAAGATTATTTTTTCAAATTATAGATACCATAGCGCGCAGCATCGTTATGGCCAGAATGGTCAAATTGCACGTAGTACCTCAAAAAAATAAAAAAAAAAAAAGAAATGATCAAATTGCACATTAGTCGAAAAACAAGTAATGATAGAACTGTATTCAAGTAAAATGCAGGTAGTGGTCGAACCACACTCATTCAAAAAATAAAGCAGTTAGAACTTATGGTAAGTTTCCACTATGAACATTCACGTGTAAGTGCATAAAAATAGTTGTAACCGTGTTGTTGAACATAGATGAACATTTTTTGTGCACTAGAATTGTACAAGAAAAATGTTATTTTTCCACTAAATACATCTTTAACAAAAAAAAAAACCTACTTTTATAAAAACGTTAAGAATTTTACGTATCTTACGATAACGAATGCTACGGTACAATTACAAATAGTTACTTCCATTTTAATGCAGAACACTGATATAAGACATTCAACAACACGGTACCACAAAAAATAAATGATTTTGAAAAATATATGAACTTTTTTGCTCAAAAGCGTATTATCAGGTTAGAGTTTTAGAACTCAGTAGCGGCTCGTGGTGATTTGATAAAGGAGTGCGATAATTTTTTTTTTTTAATTTACTTAGAATATTAAATTAAAGTTATAAATTATTTATTTATTATGTTTGTGTTATTTAATATCATTGATCAGTTATAATTTGTATACCTTAAACAAAATGAAATATGAAATAAATACAAAATAAATATTAATAAATATTTATTATATTAAAATAATACTTTTAATTCGAGTATACTAAACGTATTTAGAATAATTAAAATTAAAATATTCACCGTTTTCATACGTATCTGATTACTCTCACGTCTTCTCAGACGGTAAATGATAAAATTAATTTGATATTTTCGCCACAACCCCTACACTACTTCAGACTGACACAACCGCACCGCCCGAATTATTCGACAGAAATTGTCGCACTTCATAGCTATATGTATAGCCATCGTCAATGCCAATAAAATAAAATTATATTTAGGTACAGTCTGTATACTGTGTTTAGAGTATGTGTGATTCGTGGTAAAGCACATTATTTCACACGACCTATTGTAGTGATAGCAACAGGTCGCGTTTCACCGCCCGAATTATACGACGGATTTCATCGCACATCATACCCTTTATAGGCTTTAATCAGCACGGTCAACGTCGACGAAATAAAATTATACTCGTATTTAGGTTTACCCATTAGGGTGTTTGTTCTATTTTTGGTTAAATCACACCTGCCTACACCACCTAATAGCCCACCATACACGAGCGGATTTCATGACAGATTTGGTCCGACGGACTAAATCCGTAGGTCCCTGACGGACTTGGTCCGCCAGATTAGGTACTTTAACGTGTCCACTAACGTGAAAATAAAAGTCCGCTATTTTTCGCGGAGCGAATCCACCAGCGGACCAAGTCGTTTAGTGGAGGAAATCCGTCGGATTTCATGTAGAAGACCTAGTCTTCTGGTTATCATTCATTTATGAATTTGAGTTAATAAAATGTTATTTTATAATCATACATTTTAAATAGATATATAATTCATATAACATAATGTTACACCATATTATAATATAATATTAAAATATATAATGAATAAACATAATAATATGCCTCCGAGAAAAAAAAAGTTGATAGCCGCTGCAGGATTGATGGTCGGGTATCAATGTATCTCAAAAAGAAAAATGAGGCGTAAGTGGATCAAAAACAGAGCTTGTTTTACATAAACATGTTTTGGAATGGTACAACTCGATGAAATCTGTTGTTATAGATTTACTCCACTCCATGATTTGTGCAAAATGTAAATAAATATTACTAAAAAAAAATTAACTAGGTACCTACACAAAAAAAACACTAAGATTAAATCTTTAAATTTAAATTTTAAAAATGATTAAAATATATCAAAATACAAATCATTAACGAACCATTGATAAGTAAACAGATGATGATGTATGATTATAATTAGAGGTCGGATTTGTATGATTTTACATTTGTTTCTAGTCTATGCAGTTAAATGGGATTGAGATATCTTTACGATTCATGAAACACAGAATTCACAAGAAAAAATTTATTTTGCATAAAAAAGCATATCTTAGGGGTTAGAGAATATTTAACCCGTTAGGAAGTATTTGAGAATATTTTTGTATTATCGGCATATAATGAACATATTTCACGTATATCAGCACTTTGATAAATACAATGCTCACTAAATGATTAATTTCTGGGTTTTTGAGTTTTAATAAAAATTAATCTCCAGGTATTCCTTATCGATTGCCATAGCACATCGGTTATTTTGTTAGCTGTCATGACTATTCGTCGTCTACTAGTCGTCTGACTCGTCTCATGTTGATATCCAAGTGCGATATATTAATCAATTTAATTAATTTAATTAAATATATTTTAAAACCAAATTAATTATTAACTTTTTTTTTTTTTTAAATATTAAAAGAATATTTTGCATATTTAAGAACATAAAACATCATATAATTGGTATTTTAAAAGAATATTAAGAGAATATATTGCCTATTTTATGTGACATAATAACATCATATTTTAAGGATTTTAAGAGAATTTAAATCCGACCTCTAATAATAAAAAATGATAATAAAATTATTACTATCAATAAAATAAAAATTTCTTATCAAGGTCCGTGGTCCGTCGGACCTGGTCTTTTAGGCTGTGGAGAAGCGAGAGACTTGGTCCGTCGGACTAAATCTGCCGGATTAAATCCTCAGAACACCACACACGGTAGGACTTTTTAGAGGATTTAATTCACCACGGACCAAATCCGTCAAAAAGTCCTCTCGTGTTTGGGTACCTACGATGTGATGTATGATGTACGATGTATGTACCTACGACCTATGATTGCAATGGGCCGCGTTCCGCCGCCCGAATTGTACGACAGAAATCATCGCACATCATAGCTTATACGGCTGTTGCCGACGCCACCGATAATATGATGTTTTATCTTCTATAAAAACCGGTTATTATAATATAAACATAACATAACATAATCCATATTATGTGCGACTCACAACGTAGTACACATCACGTAATATCGACAGTCGCGCTATAGCTGTAACTAAACAAACACGCACTAACACACACACACACACACACACACACACACACACACACACACACATATATATATATATATTATGTATGATGTATATGAAATAATAAATTCTAATAATATTAAACATCAAATCAAATATTAATAATGTGATCGCACCATCGCACATAGGCAAAAACCGCCACTGTTATAACTACAACAAATGATTAAAATTAGTCGAAAAAAATTATAAAAATTATAATAATTTATTATTATATAATATTATATAATTCATATTATATTAATATATTTGACACTAATAATTCTATTATATATTATTTAATAAATTTTATATATATATAATATATATTAACATAATTGTATGTATAAAAAAAATCTTTTTTAACCACGACTGTGATTAAAACGTTGTCAGTCCTTAGCTAGTAAGTGGGAAGGTAAATGAGTGATTTCTGAACGCTTAACTTTTTAAATGCCTAATATTTTTGTTGAATTTTAAGCCATAGTGCATTCGACCATTACCTTTTTTTCAATACAAGAGCAATTCCACTATTGTCCGCAGTGACGTTCACCAACGCGTCCGTCATTTGTGGAGGACACGCAGGTCTCCGATACGACGTACTAGTATGTTTTTCCGTTGCGTGAAAACCGAAACGTACTGTATGTTCTTTTCTTTTTGCGCCTATCGAAGCGAAACGCACTGTTGTTCTTTCGGAATTGCAACAAGTAAATAGTCGCTACCGGACCCATGCATAAAGTAACCGAAGTCTTTCATTTTTTTTTCACGTGTCAACACCGCCGACGGGTACGCGCGCACCATTGTTCGGTTCGCGTACCTACTACGTCAAATTAGCATTGCGTGTACTATATTTTAGCCGCTAACCGACCTTTCAACGGGTGGTGGCGCGATGAAGGATTGATTTTCGGTATAAATGATTTTACGGCACTGGCGAGTCACAACCTCTGGCAGAGGTGATGTCCGCACTAATCTGTTTCCGTCGGGTTTCCTATAACGTCGTGTCTCCAAACGAACTCGGTATTGAACATTCGCCAGCGTTTCAATCGGACTTATCGGACTTACCGTAATCACTCGACGCGTGAAAGTTAACACTGAGCACGAACGGCAGGAGGTGCAGGGACGGTGTGGTCATGAAAAATGCTGTGGCGATGTTATGCGCAAACATTTGGAATCGGTAAGATCAGTTGCGGAACGTTGTGATATTTACCTTGAGGTTTTGGATCGATGTACGCAAGGAAAAGATCCGATTACCCGCGCCTAGATTTAAAAACTCGGTAGCAGTAGTTACGCGAAATGTTCGTTGTGCATCGCTTTAAATACAACAATAACCGCGCACGCGTACGTTTTATTTTTTGCGTACAGTTCAGTCGTCCACCGTCGCATCGTCGTCTGTTTTCATAATTTCATTCGGGTAACTTCTGATGTTTCCTTTTCGTAGCTAAATTTTATAGACGCAATATCGGGTTGACAGAGGGCATGGAATTTTCCGTAAAACTGATTTTTTCATTTGTATTTTTACAGTTTGCTACAAGTCGCAAAGGAACTAATGAAAAAAAAAAATTCAACATCAAAATTGTCTGTTAACGTATTTTTAAACTTTTGATTATTCTCCTTGTGACCAGAATTCCCATCGCATTCCCATTTTCATATAAATTTAAATTTTGTTTATAACTTTCTATATATAATATTGATATCAAAATCAAGTGTTTCGCATAATCCTAATAATTTTTGGAGATGAACTGAAGATCCTACTTCGTAAATCGTAATATTTTCTAGGTAACACCTCTCTTTGGCTAATCGAATTCTATTATAAAAACGATATATCGTTTATTTTTATCAAGAACGATCTTTTTTTTCGCTTTTAAATCGATGACGGACCCGGAACTGTTTTTCACATTGCTTCGGGGCCACCGTCATCGTTTATTAAAGGATATATATCAGCATTTATACATACATAGGCACTTCCCAATGGCCGTGCAACTAAGACAATGAAAATTCCGATCGGGAAGTGACCGCGTTGGCGATCCATATGTGTCGGAGCGCTGCACTGAGTGGCTGCTATCCTGCCTTCTGGCTTCGCGGCCCGGCGGCTGTATCCGTCAGCCTCGCTACACGTTCAGTCGTATCACGAACGATCTACATCACTCCGAAAATCGAAGAGTTGGCGATCACTGTTCTAATAGAAGTATGTAATTTGATGATGTTAAACCGGCTCACGATTTTTTTTTAGAAATAAGATTCAAATAAAATTGCCCATGCATCTAACATACGCATAAAGTGGATATGAGTCGATTTGAACGTTATCTAGGAGATCAAATATTACTAGAAAATATATTTCCTTAATATTTAACAATAAAAAACACAGGCACTCAATTTTACTAGCAAAAACAGCTGAAACAAGTGTTATGAATACGTCAAAAATTAAATTAGTGAAAATTGTTTGAACTGCTTAGCCCTTCTTAGTATGCACAGACATTGGAATGGATATTGAAAAAATGATTAATCCACCACTCTCTAGAAACTTAACTCGATATTATTATTATTATAATTATTAACATTATCATTTGGTACTAATGTCATTTTGATTATTATTTATATTCAAACGTTATTTGTATAATATAATGTTTAGTAAAAAACAAACTGATAAATATGTGTATATTACAATTTTAAATGTTGGTAACGATTAAGTCAGTTATATATTATCTAGTTATCGTAATGGGTTAAAATTCCATTATCTGCATTCAATTTTAAAGCTTTGAGACCCAGACGTGCGAATTGTAAGAATTAATAAGAAGACAAAAAATAAGACTGAATAATTTGTAATGCAATGAATCGCAGATATCACTGCGATTCGCAGTGCTTAAGATATCGTATATAATAACATGATCATTCGTTTCTTGCTTCGGCGTATTGTTGATTTGACGGTGGTACAATTTTTATGTCCACAGCGCCAAATTGTAACGTGTCAAAGTGGTTAGTTCGACAGTGCAACAGTGTGAAAAACAATACTGATTCAGAGCAAGGGAACACTAGTGATGACATTATAGTTATTTTGTTAGCGTTTTAAATAAATCAACATGAACAGTTTTATAGTAAAACGTATCAATGATGATAATAACAGGTACAGTTCCCATACTGTATGGTTGTATACGTCTGAAGTTCGTGCTGAACCGAAGCCTCTTTATATGCTCCTTGATCGTATTCTCGTCCATTTCTCTTCTGATTGTTTTCGCCAATCTGTTGCTTTTGTTTTTGCTGATCGGAATATTCGAATAATGATAGTTAAGAAACAATTACACTTTTAAAATCAACATTATTTTTTTTTTTTAAATTTGATTGTTATTCATATGTAAGTATAAATGATCATGACTAAATATCGTGTTCATATTGTCTACGATTAATTTACAAATTATTATAATATTTTCCATAACCATATTCATTAGATAATATAATAAAATGTATTAATACAATATATTATTATATTTTTTTATTTTTTTGTACAAAGAGTGTAAACAAATATCTAATATTAATGATACAGTAAATTGCATAAAATTCCAACTTAATGAATATTTAATCGATACTCTTTTTGTCCGTCTATGTCTTCTTATAATTTATTTATAATTTTATTTTAATTACCTAGTTTATTTTTGTACTTGTATTTACTAAGTTGTAAATATTAAATGTTTACATTTAAACATCACATTTTGATCAATCTTTTTTTTGTACATTGTTTATAAAAAATTATTAATTTTTTTATTTGTTAAATTCTCTTATTTTTAATTTTATTAATATTTTTTATAATTCATTTTCCTATTGTTACTTCTTTTTTAAGTAGTAACATCAGTAGTTTTACGATTTTTTGAGAAATAATCAGTAAAATCATGAAATGAATTCAATAGTTCAAGAAATGACTTATGATTGACAAATGGTTTTTAAATCAGTTTATATTCTATAGTTTCGTTAGAAAAAATGAATAATGTACAGCTATTGCGTGGTGAAATGGTTTTAGCATCATTTTTTGTTTTATTAAGCGTGTAAACATTAAAATGTATAATATAATTGTTATCTATAATCTATATAGTTTATATAATTTAATATTTATTTGTCTAAGAGTTTTTCGATTTGCCGTAGTTCATATTAATTGAGTTTTATTTATTAATTTATTTTATTCATATTAATTATAGTTTTAAAAAGATGACATTGAAATTGAAATACTTCGTTTAAATAGATTTACATCTTAAATATCTTAAACCCTACTTAGTTTTATCTATTTCGCCAAACGCTTTATTTGAAAATGTCGTGGTTATATCAGTGCTGAATTTTTTTAATAGCCATGAAAAAAATCAAACGATTTCAACAATCGAGAAATTATTAATTTATATAAATTGATAATTAATTGATAATTATCTTAATTAAAATAATTGAAATATTAATATTATTTATTAGAAGTTATAAATAAATATTATTATCAAGAATTACATAAGTAGATATCACGTAATAAAATAATATTGTGAACGAACTTCGAACGTAAAAAATTAAATGTAAATAATACGGAATGAATACGGAATGAAATGATCAAATGAATAGAATAAAATAAAAACTTTCGAACAAGTATTACAATACAGAAATATTTCGAGTCCATAATGAATAATAGAAATATTTCTGTATTATAATGATTTATATGTTTCGTTTGGATATGCGAACAAGTAGATAATTATAAATTCATTGGTTTTGTGTTCTACGAATTCAAGTGCGAGACCAGATATTTGTGATTAAAACAATGCTTGATTATAAGCTATTATTAGTTATTAAAGTTCGAGTAACTCGTATTTTATTAGTTATATTATCATTGAATTATTTTCGAGTAACTAGTATTTTATTCGTGGACACGGTCTCACGGATACCGCGATCTCGCCCGTCACACCCGTTTGCCATGGTACGTTCGATTATCACTCGGGACGTCCGAGCGGTTAAAAAAAAACCAGTTTCGGAGACGGCGATGTGTCACTATACGTTCGGTGGACGGTGGGTGAGTCGACCGCCGCGACCGACCAGCTGCCTTGTCTACCCGTCTCCGTGGCCCTTGTTATATTTTGTATTGTTCTTTTGCAGTCTTGTACTTCAATATTTTAGTGTGTTCTCTTTAAATTATTTTATCTTTTTTTTTTTCTTCTATTTTTTTTCATAACATAAGTGTTTTATTACGTTTATTCGTTTATTACTACTACTACTCCTACTATTATTATTATTATTATTAAAAAATTATTAGACAGTTATTTTTGTCATTATAATAATACAAATATTATTATGATTGTATTCAATTTTTCTATTGATTTTTAAATTGTCTCGTGCCACGTGACGTTGGTAATTACTAATCTAGTAGTTAGTCAATCGTTCGATTATTTTTTCAAATACAAATAAAATTAGTAAATACAATTATTCGAGTTAAACGACTATTTTCACTTACGTTTCATAAGTTCCCCTCGCTACTTTTTAGTTCACTTAATTCTTTTTCGACAGTTTTAATTTCTAAGAGACTAACTTCTTTTACTTCTTCAATAGGGTTTCCTTTATTAGTAAAAGTAGCTAGTTTTAACGAAAATGTAACAATCTCCCCATTAGTATTCATAAAAAGTATTGATTTATTTTATTTTCAAATATTTTAAGTATTTTTTTTTAACAAAATATTTCAATTTTAACGCAGCAATACTGTTTAAGTTATGTATCATTCACAATTTAATAATAACAATCCCCTTTATATAAAATTCAATATTTTTTTTTTTCAATAATTTAATAAATCTCTCAATATAATTCTCATTAATAATTCTTAATATAATAATTCTTTAACTCCTTTTTTATTTATTTTTTTTAAAATCTTATTCGTTTATTAAATAAGTAATATTTACGTTGAAATAATGTTTGGTGACGACATAATTTGTTGAATCTTTTTTTAGTTTGAGTTGAAGAAAAATGATAGGTTTTTCCTCACATTGATTCAGTTTGAATTGTCTGATCTACAGCGCCAAATTGAAACGTGCCGTATAAGCTACTCGCTGTCACGGCAGGACATTTTACCAATCAGGTAAGTACGCATAATTGTAAATCCATGCACAGGAATTGTCAAAGAAGAGATGGGGAAGAGGGTTCAAAATGATATATATTACGTTAGGTTGTGAAGTGAATAGAAAAATACGCGGTGGAATATCCATGATAACAAATATCAGGATCTAATGTCAACAAATTTCAAAAATGTCTGAACATCTTACTAGGCAGTGGAAATGCGTTCTATCGATAGCACTGCATGTACAACGATAATCGACATTAGGCGGAAAAATCTCGAAAATTCATAAGAAAAGCGCGTAAAATCGAGAAAATCGGCACTGTTAAAACAAAAACAGAGAACTGTGTACGAATCTTCGAGTTAAACTATTCGAACTTTTACGGAACGACAACTTTGTTCTTCGTTAAAATGTACGTAAAAAGATCCTCAATTGGTGGAGGCGGAGGGTAGAAAATAGTTAAACATAATAATTGTAGACACACAGCTCGTGATTGTTTCTCGCGTACATCGTTTTATTAAAAAGTGTTATACAGTGATCATAATGAGTGTACGTACATAGATAACTACTTAGCACGTACGACGCGTCGTACGCGTCGCGACGTGATGAATGCATTTTAGGAATCTAGTTCCGTCTCTGTGTATAATGTACCACAACATAACACACAGAGACGGAACTAGAAATTTTTACGCCCGGGAAAAATGTCAAAACTATGCCCTATCATTGATCAAGAATCAAACAAATTTCCATACAATTTTTTTTGCCAACAAATAGCATATATTCCATACTTACTGATTTAGAAATATATAATCAGCAGTAAAGTTAAAAGTTTCAAACTAGTAGTCAATAGTAGATTATACACTACAAGAATTACACCCACTAAAATGTTACGCTCGGGCATGAATCCTCATCTTCCTCCCCTTAGTTCCGACACAGATTACACGTTGTACACGGAATAAATGCTCTGAATACTAAAATACAATTAATGCGGTTTTCCAAATGTTTTTCAGGGTTCCATGTAATTTAAGTGCAGTAATTTCAGTGCGGTGATTTCAGTGCGGAAATTGGGTCGCGGCAAAATAGTCGCTGTGTAAAATCGTCGTGTGTCATTTGGTCGTCTCTGGTAAATTGCGGCAAAATTGGAACATTTTCTAAATGTTGATATGTAAAAACGTATTACGATCGATATAATATCGATAAGTATGTACAGTATATGCTAGTAGGTATAAAAAACAAATTACTAAGAAATTAGTAATTTTTCGGCATACAGCCATACAGGAATCAATATAATACAATTATACGGGTAAAGAATAGTGACTGTAGGTACAGCAGTACAGATATCAAATAAGTACAATATTATATTGGACTGGTAAATAACTTATGGAACATTTTTACTTTACGGGACACCCATTTTTTTTGCAATTTTTTCAGAAACATAGTTAAATCAATGTTTTAAAAATGATTGATTTACCTAGTTATTTTTAGTTATTTACTATGTTTTAAAAATTATGGTGCAAAAAAGATTGTCGGAAATCCTTAGTTTGGAAGTTATGGTACTTTGAATTTTACGTATTTTATGATTTTATGATAAATTATTGTTTTCCTTTATATACATGCTTTATTATATGCTTAAAACTTATGATCTTACTGATTCCAATTCAACCAATCTTCAAGATTATTTAAGTGGAATAGCTGTGAATTTTCAATTACAAATATAGATTTTTATTTTATTATTATGACAATTTTTAATTTTTTAATTATAATATGAACAGATCTTAATTACACTTGTATTCGAGTTTATTTAAGTATAATAATATATTATTAGAATTTTCAATTGATTTATTTATAATTTAATTTATAAAACTACGATAATTTATTTATGGTCCATCGCATGCGATCAAATGACGCGCGTTGATATTAACTGAGCGATCAATTTTCCAAAATTTCCGCGACCATTTAAAGGATGTACCTACTACTACTTACATAGCATTTTTGAAAATTGTTTTCACCAATATGTTGAATGAAATTCATGTAAATGTTCATGACCATTTTTTGAATTTGTACGATCTTCGTTTTCCCGTTATCGAACAAAAACTGTAGGTGTAGCTGGTGTGACATCACCTCAGCCGTACTTAAAGGTGTGATGCCTAAGGACGCATTTAGAGACGCGCGACCTGCGTGATTTTAATTTTGGCCGAGCTGGGAATTCTTTATTAATTTTTTAATGTAGATGATTCCCAACACGGCGGTTACGATTCCCATTATAACAGGACTTAGGAGGGAATGCATTATTTTGTTAAGTTCATAAGTTTATAAGTTTATAAGTGTTTATAAAAATCCATTGTGTGTAACTGGATACTATAATATAAGCAGTATTAACATTTAAAATTCATAATAATATGGCTCATATAAATGACTGATTCATATCTCTAAAAAATACTTACCTTAACATTACAGTTAATTTCTCCATTGTTGAAATAGGCTATCCTACTCTATTGCACGGATTTGATTATATGTCGTCTTCGATTAAACTTAAAACATAATTAAATCGCTTCCAACTGAATCAAAAAAATTTACGAAATTTTTTTTTTTTATCCATAAGCAAATGTTTTTTGATTAAAATGCTAAAAAATCCTTCTTTTCTTGTTTGAAACATATCATGCACTTTGCATGGGGTTGTGGTAATGTTCGTATGAATAGGGTATTGTAGAATGACCACCGCGACACTTTTTACCCCATAGCTTATACGCCACGCCGCACAGTGAAGATAGGGATAGGCGATGGGGTGAAATGGCTTACGGGTGATGGTTCTAGGATCCCTAAGTATTTTATACTACTTATCCTGTCATATATTGATATCGTTTTGTCAAGTCGTTTCTTTTTTCCGAATCTGAAATAAATATTTCAAATAATAATTTTAGCATATAGTTTACCAATTATTTTAATTTTACAATATTAAATTAAATAACAATAATATGAAAAACGACTAAAGAGCACTAAAAACATGCAAATTTGTATTTATAAATTAAAAATTTAGACACAGATATTCACACTTAAATTAATAATTGGTATAAATGTAACTTATTTATAGTCACCTTTCTTTTAAAGACCAATACAACTGAATTAAGCGATTTGTTTTTTATTGTATATAAAGTGGTTTAAAAAAGAATAATTTTGGTGGTCTAAAAATAAAAAAATAAATATCACACGTGTATATACAGATAGGTACAGCCTGGGATTTTATGACGTCACGCGTAGAACGTGACTTACATTTAAACACGGAGGTAATTCTCCGATAATATTTTTTAGACCACCACATTTTTAAGTTAAAGAAGTTAAGAAGTTTAAGAAGTTAAGTTAAGTTAAGTTAAGTTAACAAAATGTATTAACTTAACTTTAAACTTAATTGATGTAATAAAAAGTTTATTAACTTAACTTTGAATTTAATTAAACAAAAAATATTTTGAAGTTAGAGGTATATAACCCTCCACCCACCATTGGAATTTTATGCTGACCAACAGGAAACAATTTATTAGTTATTAGAGCTGTTATAGAGTAATTACATTTTATTATTTATAAGCAAAAAATGATTAATTAAAACCTACTATAGACATTCACTGTACAGACAATATATATAATAGTCAGGAGTGCGTATGGGTACAACCTATACGGCCTTTGGTGTACATTTATTTAATTCCTTAAATCTCTGTTTCCTAACTTTCTCCAAAATTTTTTATTTTTGTTGTTTTTTTTTTCTAATTAGGTATATGAAATTTGTTGTCCTATAATATCCGTGAATGATGAGAAATTTTCCTCAAAATATTATGTAATTTCATTGGTAAAACCACGATTTTATCCTTTTTTCTATTATCTATGTTGTTATGTTCGGTGTTGATTTGATGGCAAGATTGAAAAATACTTTTTATGAATTTAGTTCCAATGAGAACGACTTAAAAGTGGGGTTTGATGATACATTAAAAGTTTGTGCTGAATTTAATGAAATGATTCCACAAGTTAGGAAACGGACAGTTTCATGTATAGTTGATTATAATGAAGTTACACAACATGATACAGAATCTAATAAAGAAAAAATTAAAAATGTTATTTTGTAACTTTAGATACACTTTTAAGAGATTTATATTCACATTTTAACTAATAAATCTTAAATATAAATTCCGCAATTAGAAATTTAATAAATCTTACAAGCACTGACAATAATTTTGCTTGACTGTCAAAAACAATTGATAATAGTATTGATGAATAAAAATTTAAAAATTTAAACGAGGCTATTAAAAAATATTCCAAACACAGAATTGCCTAAAGTTACACCAACGATAACCATTATTTTGTGGTTCCAATAGCTTGGTTAATCTGACGGAGCAGATATTTTTATTAATTTCTATAAAAAAATTTAAAAAAAGAATTATTTAGTACAATACCTATCACAAGTCGTTCACGAGAAAGATCTGTTTCTAAGCTAAATATTGTAAAGTTTAAACATCGGGATAGTATAAATAAAAGGACGTATTGATAACTTAGTACTTTTGATGAGTATTGAATAAGAAGAATGTTTGAAATTTGATTATGGTGAAAGAATTGAAGATTTCAAAGTATTAGTTTCAGAGAATCGTCAAATAATTTTATAACTATTTGTTTTTGTGCGGCTTATTTTTATTTTTTATTTACACAATGTTTATGTTAAAATCATTTGAATTTAATGTTTTAACATGAGATAACATTTTCAATAAAATATAAAATGATTTACTTTAACTGTATTATTACCACAAGATAATCATTGCCTACTGTGTACCTATAAGAAACAATTGTGCCGTATCAGTACCGAAGTTCTACGTGTGTCTATAATGGTATAATATACTATACTATATGATGGTGCTATTAATATATAATTTATTCTTATAAACTAAGTTATAATTTAAATTCGTTTAAATCACAGAACATTTCACAAATGTATACAATTATAAGCTTGGAACGATTTTGAAACGAAGGCTTGAAACATAAAGTCATAAAATTTAGATTTTTACGTTCTATCAGATTAAAATTTTTATAGATGAGATAAAAATCAATAAGAATATTTTCATAATTGCTTTCTCATCTGCGTTTTTTTTATTATTTCATCATAATGCTGTCATTGTATCGAAAACTTACATTTTCAATTAATTATATTTTGGCGACACGCACTACGTTTATACGTGACACACCGGTTGAGAACCACGGAGTAGAGGATAGTGATCTGTTGAAGGAGAATGTTGTCCTAAAAGAAATGATACAGAAGTGTAATCAATAGTTACGTTAACAAGTATACTAATAAGTGATTAATGTTAATAATGTGTAATATTAATTTTTATTTTAATAAATGATAAGTAAAGTAATTTTTATTGATTTTTAGTGAATGTTACTGGTTTTGGTGAATTATGTTTATAATGTTAATGGTGGTGGTTGGTGGGAGAGCGGTATGGGGGGCGTAGCCCCTTACGAGTTGGCTTTTGATTAATCATTATGAGGAACGCTAATTTTTTGAATTCTAGGAGTCCCCGAACTTTTATTTTTCCGTTTTTCGAACAGTGATGTTACGCAATCACGAAACTATACTCGGCGTTAGAGCCGCCCAAATAAGGATTCTCAGGGATTGGGGCGAATTCATTCGGGGGGCCCACACAATGATATACGAGTATGACAAAAAAAGTCGGTAAACACTATTTTCAAAACCTCGACCAATCAAGGTCGTTTAAATCCATCAGCGCAACGAGTTACAGTTCCAACGACTTCCCGACAACGCGTTACCAGTCATAAAGTTGAAATAAGATTAAATTCGTTCGTAGAAAGTTTATAAACAGCCGTGGACAACGAGAACTTGGAAATTGTCGCGTCCGTACTTGCGGTATGTCGAATTTCTTTGTGCCTTTGGACGAAATCGTGTCATTCCTCCATACAATGACGGTAATAAATGACAGTTAAAACTGTTTAAGAGACTAGAACCATTGCAAACGCAGTCTTTACACAATGGCGCTAAAGGCCCCTGCGAACCTTAATAATTTTTCATCAAGATTCAATCTTAGAGACCGACAAAAATTAAGGTAGGTGCAGCGGTTTCCACAAATGGTACACGGAGGTTTCTTTTTTAAAGGAATAATTTTATTTTTATAATTATTACCATTCAATAAATATTTTATTTATTTGATATTAGCTGATTTTATAAATATCTATGACATAGGAACAAAACGAATGTAGAAGACAGCTTCAGACATAAAGTTACTATCATGAAGCTCGGTATTGACTTTCTCATTAATTTAATAAATACAATGTAAACTGTCACATTTAAGTATTCATTTATATTCATTATAATTAATTATAACTACAAATATTTTACCATATGTTATTTTTTGTGCATTGAATGCTATGTATTTATGTAGATTAAATCGACAAAATTAATTATAAAAAAGTTTCAATTCTATAAAATAATGTTATTTTATTTTTTGATAAGTAAAAAATAAAAAAATAAAAAAAGGATCATTAAGTCAAGTGGTACGTGAACACTTTCCAAAATATGTAAGTGGTACGCGGATATCAAAAGATTGGGAACCGCTGTACTAGTGGTTCAATTTGATAAATGTGAAGATGTTTGAATCGGCAAAAAGGGCTTAATGATTTTTTTTTTTCTAATATATTCAATATTAGAAATTGAGACATATTTATAAAATATAAATTATTTTTTATCGTCAGGAATTTTGCTGAAATCGAATAAGTGTTCCGATCGATGCAAAGCGAACTTGTTTACCGGTTCGAACGACTTAACACTTTTTAAATCAAACCGCTAAAAGTACCCAAATTGTTGTCGGCCGTTTCACGTCCATAAATTGGTTTTGGATACATCTTTCTCGCGCGCGCCGTCGTGGCGATGACTTGTACGGCTCGCACGCACGCACTGATATTATTGCCTATACTGAATCCCTTAAACACGGTCCGCTAGCTAATGACTGGAGCAGCCTATATTTTTCACGCATTTCGACCAATGAACTGGAGTAATATTCACCTAGTAATATTTGTCCGATTTTTATTTTAAAAAATTGTTTAAATTCCTTAGCTCCTCTACCACGATTTGTAGGAATTGCAATTTTTTTTTAATTGTTTAATAATTTGTACGTTAATTTTTTCTAAGTACAAAAATGTTGAATTCAATTTATAAAAAGAACTTCAACGAAAATCAAAATCTGTTTCCTATGAAACATGGAAGAGAATTTAAGAAATTAGAATACATTTAAAAAATTAAAATCGGTTTACTAAAACTAGGTAGGCGAATTTTACTCTAACTTTTAGCTATACAAATCTAAGTTGATATCAGTAATTAATTAAATTTAAAAATAATAATAATAATCTCTAATGGATAACGTCTAATTTGAGGGGGTCTCCTTTAAATTTTCCCAGACTGTGGCTGGGGTAAATTGGTCCCGTTGCCCATCCCATAGCAATGGCCTTGCTTGGTTTGACTACATTTTTAATATCTTCCGTAAGACCGGTCATATTCATTAAGTTCATGCTGAAAATAATTAACTAAAAACGTCAACATTTTAGATTGTACCTTGGCATACGACATGTAACCAAGAAATGTTGTTTCTTGACTACTCGATATGGTTTACAACATTATTGATTAATTAGTGATATACTGCTAAAATAGTTCAGGATCAATATTATAAAATAATAAAACTGGTAAGTACAAAAAAGTCATCTTTTATATTTTCAGGCAAAGCCAAAATAAGAAAATTGACACGAAAAGCACTGAGTGCTTGAAAAAAAAAAATTAACACATGGACGGTCTACATTATTATCTGTATAATATTTAGGTATAATATTAATATACATATACGTATATTATATGCAACAATGTACATGATTGAAATAATATTTGTTACATTATAAAAAAAAAAAAAAAAAAAACAATTTTTAATATTAATAATTATTAACATGGTCTATATACAAAAACAGCTATAATAAAATCAACAAAATTATTTAAAATGAAAATAAAACTTAGTTTCATAGTTTAAAATAACCTAATATGGCATCAATTTTCATAGTTTTTCAAAAGTATTACAATTTTGTTATTATATATAATATGAGAAATTCAGAATTTTATTTTCTCGTGGTAGAATATACGCCAGCCAACAAACGCTGGTATTTCTTTTTTCTACCACCTGGAAA
Organism: Sipha maydis; assembly: GCA_034509805.1. Classification (NCBI taxonomy): domain Eukaryota; kingdom Metazoa; phylum Arthropoda; class Insecta; order Hemiptera; family Aphididae; genus Sipha; species Sipha maydis. The sequence continues at coordinate 2,037 of JASXSY010002421.1, read as the reverse complement.
CAGAAAATAATATTACATTAATTAGCATAATAATGGTAAGCAGCATAAAAAATAATAAAATACAATATAAGTGCTACAGTTTTTTGGTATAGGCACCAATTTAAATTTCATTTTCATATTTTGAACTTATGAACCAGATAGGACTGAAAACTTACGAAGCAAATGTCAGGTGGACGAATAGCTTAAATCATCTTTGAGCCACTGAGGGATAGTTGTGTGTTCTAACTTGCGTAAAAGTTTAACTAAAGCAGTGTTATATGGCATGTAATATTCTCGGAGGTATTTATATGACTCTGTGTCCATAGTAGCATACTGTCGACCTTTGCCTTTTCCTAGACATTTGTTTCCACCTCCTTCTAATACTTTACAGAAGAATCCTTTTTTCACATCATACCTAAAACACAGTTAACATTATGTCACAAAGTAAAATATAAAATAGTACTCAAAAAACCAATTAATATATTATACCTTATATGAGAAGAATAATCAAACATAGGCGTGATTTTTAAGAATTTTTGAAACTGGTCAAGTACGTCTACAGGATTCGATTTAAGCTGGTCGCCATCAATAATATGCAAATTATTGTGATTAAAATAATCCAGCCAACGTTCTATATGAAGAGCATATTTTCCTGGGTTTAAGCATCTAAAATAAATAATTAAATTTAAATAATTTTTAAATTCATGTAATTAAATATTTTGTACAATATATATATATACACAATTTCATATTCAATTAATATCAGAGCTCAAGTTATTGTAAGAAAAATACTACAGTAGTATCAATTTAGTGCACAATGGGTGTAAAATTTTTTAACATACTTCTTTTAATTTTATGTAAATAAAATTATGAAAATATTCTTATGAGCAATTATTTATTAATAGAAATTTGTGATTGATTTATTATTTAAGTTCTAATAAATGCATTATATCATAGAACATAAAATTATTATTTATAAATAATAGTGGTTATACCCTATATGATAATTCTACTCAGGAATTACTTAATTGAAAATTAACAAATAAAACCATATTATTAGTAGTCTTAAATAATTTATTTGGTTGGATAAACAATAATTTAGTTTTTAAATTGATAAGTTATAATTTTTTAGTTTAATACAAAAATAATTTTTAAATTTACAAAATCAAACATTGCTCATGTTTTTTCTTGGAACTTACAAACAAATAGTAGTAGGACTCAATAAAAAGTAAAATAAAATCTATACTCTTTGATATCAAATTGAAGAAAGTTCTTAAAATTATGAGATATTTTCATTGGATTTATGTAAAAGATTAAAAAGTATACATAACATGTATTACATTAAAAAGAAAAAAAGAGTACTAATAATAATAAAATTCAAGTCATTTTCAAATCAATTAGGTTCATTTGAATCCTAAAAAATTATTTCAATCAATATTAACCGATTACGAAGATCTCTCAGTGGTTTGGGCGCAACAGATTCATTGGCTGTGATAACTTGATAAAATGAATATTTGAGTGTAGTTGGATCACCGTGGGCTTTGGCATGTTGATACCAGCTATAAGCTCTTTTAGCTGGTGAGATTAATATAGTCACCTGAGTACATAAATTAAAATTGCATATTGAAATAGGTAAGACAGAAAATGTTACAAGATAATTAACGTGAACTCACAAGTTTAACATTTGGAAGTAATGCTTGCACCCGCTTAGGCACAATATCTGAATCAAAGTAGGTGGCAGATTTTTCAAATACAATCTTATTGTCAGCAGAATCGTTGGAAGGGAAAAAATCCATGTACCTGAAACAAAACAGTGCATCAGTATATATCAGTAACATTTCCAAAACTTTTTATTATTATACTAACCAATCCAATCCTTTGTAATAATTACGACCATTAAAAAATTGGATTTCTTCAAATGTTTCTTTGCTTGGAGCGTTTGCTGATATATTTGGGTGCATCGACAGGAATGTGTATAATGCAGTAGTACCAGTCTTCTGAGGTCCAATAACCAGAAACTTGGGAAGACGTTGACAAGATTTTTTGTAAGACCAAATC
>JASXSY010002420.1:0-21762 GCA_034509805.1 Sipha maydis | reverse complement strand
AAATATGTTTTTAAATTACATATAACTAAAAATATAAATGCAGCATTACTCTTGACAGAATTCACATTAATTTCTGAATTTAATGCTAAAAAAAAGTCGAATGTCATCACAAGATAATAATTATTTATCCGTTCCAATTCCAAACATATTACACAAAACTACTTACATTTTTTTTGTTGATATTCTTTAAAAATAGATTTATGATCATCAAAACATGAGTATTGCTTTCAAAATTCGAAATCCTAGTACTCGTAAATGTTAAAAGTTTTAGTAAAAGTACAAATTCACCTGTAGTAAGGTATCAAAACAATACGATTTAATAATATATGGTTATAGAATTATATTTTATACAGAATTTGTGAAATCATTTCGTTGAAAATATTTTAAAAATAATTCTAATTGTAAAAATATCAATATTTATGCATAAAAATATATTTATTGTTATCCTTTTTAAATGGGATCGTGACAGGAATCAAGACCAAGTATAGAATGGAATCAACTATGTAATTTTCCTACTTGGCAATCGATAACTGACAGCGATCTCTTTTTGTTTTCATACGTTCCACCACAAACGTGATGTACGACAAACGATTGATTGCCGTAAAATCTTATATCGGCTGATTTTCACGACCATTTTCAACATGATTTTGAAAACCGAATTCGTGTTAGAAAAAGAAACTACTTCAATAATGCGAAACGAAGCGAATAGTGTTGAGAAGAATTGAACGATAAATCTCAATACTCTGCCTGTATAACAGCGGTCACCAAATGGCGGCCCGCGAATAAACGTTATCCGGCCCGAAGACAAGGAAAAAAAGTAAAAATGTATAATAAAACATACTCTTACAAAACCATACAAAACCGTGGACTGTATATTATATAGTGTATGATGTACAGTTCACGGTTTTGTCGAAATTGATTTTCTTGAAATTCTTTGAAATTAATATGAAACTAAAACGTCATCCACACCAAAACGCGTTCGTTTTCCCCTACGAATTGGAATCTTTTCCGCCCTCGAGCCAAAGTACCGAATAGTTTAGGAGAGTATTTTTTCTCATTATGAGCACATGTATATTATGAGTGAGAGACATGCAGACGTTATATATTATACGCTATTCGATCCAGGTAATTTTGTTTGAGTCATTTCAGAGCCGTAGACCCAATGATATGATATTTACATTTACTTTGGACCCTAAACGTTAGGTGATATAAGAATATTTCCGTTGAATATTTCATTACTCGAACGCCAACCCTAAGTAATTTGTCGTTTTACCGCATACACGCAAACCATTACGTCCCCTGCCTCTATACACACGTGTTCCATTCCTTTGGAGATGGGAGCAATATATTCGTACTTCAACCGTGTAATATATTTTGGAATTTTATCTGTACACTAGGCGCACACGAATTCGTAGCCAAGAATAATAAATATTGTTGCTTCTGCCGGAGTATTATAAATATTTTATTATATATTTATTATACTAAATCAATAATCGTACAGTAGTAATGAAATTCATCATTCATTTTTCGCCACTAATAATATTTATTATGTACACATACACACGAAACTAACGTGTATTTAATTTTACATTTTCACTAACACTACACCGTTCACTTGGGTAATTCAATGAATTTATTTTCGTACCGGATTTTCCTGGTTATTTTATTCATCGGGATTCAAGTGTAAATGCAAATAATCTTAACGTATACAGTCCATAAAAGTTATTCAAATACTGTTGCTAATGCTTTTCGGCAACGGTTCAGCAAACGGTTCGGGAGTATTTTTCTCGAATAACCAACAAAAGTGATATTAATCATTCTCTTAATTATCAAGTGTCATATAATAAGCAATTGTTGTAACGGAAATGAATTTGATAGGACATTTTTCCGTGATCAACGCAATATATTAATATGCGCGCAGGAATGAAGCGACACCACATAGGAGTGATAATTTTAACACGACCATTGATGATGTACTCACGTCAATATAGATGCCCTGTTTTTCGAAGACTTGTATTTCCGGTACGCTTTTGGGCAAATACCTGAAGAATTCGTCGCCGTCCTTGTACCATTTGACCGAGTACAGGGTCTCTCCTTGCAGGTCGTACGTGCATTCCAGCTTCGTACTGGTGCCCAACACCGTGTGGTTAGCGATGCGCACGTCCAATAGCTTGATGTTCCGGACGAAAGAAGCTGAAATCAAACGGCGTTGTTAAGTTTGTGAAAAAAAAATAATAATAATAAAAACCATCGCAAAGAATAACCCCCCAAACAGTACGCGAGGTACACTCGTATAACTCGTATATATATATATATATATATATATACACACTATATATAGTGCTGAACAAATAGTTTATCGAATGAATTAAATGATTACAACGACGTACGTACGGCCACGTATGTACACACGCAATTTTGATTTTGCCGATGTGCAGCGATAACACTGTAAGTAAATATTATATTACACACGCACGCACGCACGTTTGAACGAAAATAACATCGAATACTTGTGGTTATTTTGGTTTTCAAAGCCGGGAACAAACGATCATCTATAAGCATTGAGTAGAAACCGTTTGTTATAACATTCATAAGACCAATAAAAATAGGTCTTAGTAAAATTTGATAGTCATTATGACCAAAATATTAGAGAAAAAAAAAAAAATTAAAAACAGTAAAACCCAATAATACGTTTATAATATATGAATACGCAACTTTGTTTTTGGTTAAATTTTATCATTAAATCGAGACTTGACACGGTAAAAAATAAAAAGTTTTCGTAATACATATTATATTAATTTGGTATAAAAATCGTACTGCGATTTGTCTTTTTCTAGTTTTTAAACCATTTACCAGAAATCGCGCTTCTTTCATTATTTTCGAAAACTCTCCAAAAGAGTTAAAACAAAAAAAGTTTCATGATTTTCTCAATACTCAATATAAGTTATTAAAAAGTAATAATGAATAATTAAATAACTAAATGAAATAATTAATACTAATGGGTGGCTGATTTCCTCAATCTATTCATATTTTTTTATATTATAATTTATTTTAAGTTGTATATTTATGCTTGACTCGCTCATTGTTGATGAATAAAGAAAAAAAAAATTTTTTTCAAATTCAGAAGTCAGAGTTTGTCGACACCTGTCTCACTTAAGAGGGTAAGATGGTGTATCACTTGTACCTCCCCCTCTTCTCTGAGTAGAGAATTTTCATGTCCGTGGACTTTAATCCCAGTTGTAAGGGTAGGAAGCAGTGTAGAGCAACCAGAACGATGACTGCGGAGAGATACTACAGAATTAATTCTGCAGAATGTTTTTTGCAGTACGCCGAGTTCGAACTGATGACTGCGCGAGTCATAATCAACTATGTGACCACTGCACTGTTCCCTAAAGAAAAATATTGAATTTAAAATTTATTCGTAACTCAATGACCATCCAAATCGATCATCCATCTTCGCTACCTCAAATATATGTAAAAAGTCCTTCACATAGATCTCGCTTTCAAAAATCGTTCTCGTTCCTAGTTCCAAAACAAAATATTTTTCATATGAGTTTCTTAGACGTATTTTGTCAGTCGTTTATTACATTCGATGATTATTTTAATACATTTTCTTTTTTTCTTTTCATTTAACTGTCCTTGATTGTAAGATTGTATTTAGAATGTTCTACTGTTACCATTACATTGTTATTGCACTCGGGTTAAAAGCAGAAATCCGTATATTTGTAATTAAATAAATTGTTTGTTTTTTTAATACTTTACACATAATTGTTACTCCATTCATTATCATGTTTACCTAAAGCATCCTGAAGAACAGATTGTAAATTAAATGAAAAAAAAGTCTAAAAAACCGTCAAGCTTAAAATAACACTTGCGTGTCAAAGGCTTGGTGATACATACGTAATAAACGGTTTCTACTGTACTCCTACATCCGTAATAGATTGTTTTATACTGCATAAACTTTACACACACACACACATCGTCATCGAATGAAATAATTTACATTATATGTATGCATTTAAGTACATCACGGTGTTTATTACGAATGCTGTGCACAATATTGACTATAAAGTTTTTCGCGCAACAAACCAACGGCATAACGTGAGCACGTGTGTGTATACATATATAATTGTGTATGTATATATGCGTGTAAGTGATTTATTGTATTTTTCGTTTGCAAACAGCGGTTTACTAAACGTGTTCGATTTACTAATTCTTTTGAAACCCACCGCAATCATCGTGTACACACACGTACGGGAAATCTTTAATTGTAACCCAGCTCTCCGCGCACGTATTATACCGTTAGCGTTTGATGTACCACGATAAATGAGTGTTTCAACGTAAATATTAATATTATTATTATTTTTTTTTTTTTTTTACCAAGTACTACTTTTTCGTTTTCGTACTGTATTTTTTCGTCTTTATAAATATAACCAATTACACGGGAACGCTGTTTGTACAAAACGTTAAGAGTGCGTGGTTTAGGGACGTGGAGTCCGTGATTTCCCGCGCGTAATTTAATTGTAACGCATTTCACACGTAGAAACCAAACACCTGCAGTTGTGTTTCGTCGTTTTCACTAACGCTATGAGATATACGTGCGCGGAATAAAGTATCGGCGGCAAGGAGAAAACCACCGATTTTCATCTTTGACCTTTGGGGAGGTAAGATGTGTGATAACTCTATTTTTATTAGCGACTTTAACGAGGAATAAAATAATATAACGAAATGAAAGAACCGTACCCGAAGACATGTCCGGATTTTTGATTCACATATACCAGCGGAGCTTGAACGAAATTAAATAAAAAAAGTTGACCTCGTTTCGACACTTTGACGAACCTCCTGGGTGGTGGCCGTATGTGTTTGGGAACACTTCGTGACTCATCTGTCATTGTGTTTAATTCAAAAACAATTTCCGTCGTGATGAAACTTTGAAAACATCCGAAACACGGTTATTGTTACGCTAGCGAAGCTTGTCTCGATCTTTGCGGTACAGAATCAACTGAAACTGATTATATTTTCATTCTAAATCGGATGGAACCGTACGTTATTTATAAATATTAATAGATCTCTCTTGGAACCTTAAATGAGCACCTTAAACTGCTTTTTTGTATACAAAATCCTACTACAGCTTGTCTGGTCTAACGGAATTGAATTTTGGGGTTCGGCCAAACCAACAAATACCAGAACCATTCAAGTATTCCAAGATATCTGCCTACGAATGACTGCCAACACTCCCTGGTACGTAACTAATATGTCTTTGCATAACTATCTAAAAATTCCAATTATAGTGGGCTGTCTTATACTACTCACGACTTTGTTTCAATACGGAATATTACTCCAATAGTTTAATTCCAACAATAGTTCGAGAAATTCAGTTAGACATGTTGTATGCGAATGGCCAAAATACCTTCTTAATGTGTAACTTATATAAATAATTTCAAACCACAATCATATGATTTGACGCTACTCATTTCTAATGTGTAGTGCCTTCACGTTTCTCACCGTTATTTTTATATTACATTATATAAAATTTATTTACTGTACCTATATCTCCGTGTAAATTATAAATAAATTAAGAAACAATTTATTTGAAGAAAAACAATATATGTACACCAATCGGTGTAGTACAACAGGTGAGTGTTAGATAAGTATTGATATGTATACTGCACTATGTAAGCGTATGTCAGGCTCAAGTTTTGAAAACGCAAGCATAGAAACGTAATGATACCTAAAAACAGGCTCGCTCTAACCTGTTTGACCGCCAATGTTTGACAAATAAATTATTTATATATATATAATAATTTTTAAATTTGTTCAACATACACGTGTTTTGCAAGTTAATCTTTATTTTTAACATTTTATATCATACTAAACAATAGCATTAGTTTTTTGATCTACCACGTTGTTACATATTACATTATAATTATTTTAAATGATTCATTTGTCCACTTAATCCAGTGAGTTAATTATCAAATTAACGTGGCCATTTCATAAGTAATTATGTAGCAAAGGCTTTAGTTTTTTTTTATCAAACAATGTGTAAAGTATCGTGAGTTATATACAAATAAAATTACTGTCCAAATGAAACTTTTTCAGTTTTGAGGAACGTTTTCACAATTGAAATCGATATACCTATTATTAAAATTCTTAATGCAACATATGATACTATTAATTTGTTACATACGCAAATAATAAATATTTAAATATTTAAAAAATATATTAAAATATAAAAAAAAAAAATTATAAATACATGTGTATACATATGTATATAAAATAAAAATATTTTTTTGATAAAATCTGCTAACCAGCTAACCAGCCAATCTGCTAACCAGTTTTCTAGACAGGATAGGGTATCGTTTTTTTTGCCTTTGTTTTAAACATTACAACAAAAAAGATATCGTTTAAATTGATAATTATTTTTCAATTCCTATTATAAGTATTATAAGTATTCAATTTATGATTTAAAGAAAATAAAACTTTATTTAAAAAACCATCGATTTTAATAGTAAGAATAATAATACCACATTTCTTTTGATGTATAATATTATAAAAATAATGCTAAATTTTTATTTTATGCTAAAGTAATTTTCTGGTATATGGAATTGAATTATATTTTTATCGGTAAAAAATTTAATTTATTTATATATTTTATTATTTTTATTATAATATTATCATCAACTTATAGCTTTTAATTAAAAGAACCTAATATATTTTAAATTATATTAATTATATTAATATATTATATTCTTTTTTATATCTATAAAGTCTTGTAATATAAATTTAATTTTAAAAACTTTTTTATCTGTCATCACTTTTACATGTTTTTATCGAGTTAAATGTTTGAACCATATTCATATAAAATGTTTTATTATGCATGCATAGGTTTTCTGCAATGTAAGAAAGTAAAAATATTTACCGTGTTTATGTTAAACAAGTTAGTCTTAACATGTTTTATGTCAGTAGTATTGTATTAAAATTGATGGTATTAAAAATTGATGTATTTTTATCTTTCAGTATCTTAGCATTTTTATGATATGATGAGAAATTCGAGAAACGTACCGTTTTGTGAACTAAATAAATTAAATTTCAAATTAAATGGTGTAGATGGAAATTAAACTATCGGCAAACGCTACTGCGAAGTGAAAAAAAAACAAATTATCCGCTATAAAACTAAAAAAAACTTTGTTCGTTTTATACAGATTTTAAAATCTACAATACAAAGTATCTAGAGTAGAAACGGATTTCAAAATTCAATATCTTCAGCACTTAGACAATATTTCTAAAAGCATCATTGCCAGAAAATAATGGACAATAACGTTAGTGTCATAGTCAATACCATATAGTATATGGTATATACTATATAATTTAATCAGAAATGTTATAGGCTAGGCATTTTGGTAATTTCTTAATTTACGTCTATGCAGGTAACACATATTTACTATCATTTACTTGTAAATGACCCGACCGTCAACAGTAAACAAAATGTATTCGTGGTAAGATGTAAACCGATGTCAAGTACAAAAATCTATTAATTTTTTCATTTTTAGGTATTCAGTAATTTCGTTAGTACAATTATTTTGTTGTAACCAATAGAGTTTTATGATTGATGACTTTTACGTTATTTTTCACATATAATTTTTGTGTATATCATTAGCTTATTCAAAATATGCACAGGTATATCCTGTACAAATTTTAGTCCGTTTTATCTGAACGATTCCGTAACCTTTAATTTTACGATTTAAATATTGTAAATACTAAAATAATGTAATAATTTATTTGCATATCCGATTTATCTGTAAAAATGAATACAGATTTAAGCTGAAAAGTCAGTAGAACTGTAAAATCATAATTTAATTACAATTATCATACGTTATCAATATGTTGTTTCGTAATATTATCGTCATAGTAACATAATAGTTATATAAATCGTAAAATAAATAAATCTCCAGAACACGCATACATGATCAACTAAATTAGCGAGTATTTTAACAATTTAGCGGTCGACGACGATTAAAATTCATAACACGGTTGTATATAGTTATCAGAATCAGACACAAGCTCTCTTATCCATCAAAACTATTAATACCATAAAAACGCCATGCCTAACAGAAAAACCGAAGCGAATAACGCAAATTCGACTCGTGGAAAGGGACGGATGAACGAAACCGAACGACGTGGAGAAAAATTTATAGTGACCACGTTACACGAGCGACGTCTTACGATGATAGCAAAGGACTTAGTACCGGAGTCGGCTAAGGACTTGGTTCCAAGAAAGGCAAATAAGTCTGATCAAAGAGTGACAAAGAACTCGGTTCCAGTCGTAGCCAAGATAGAAACGCTAAACATTGGAAATTACCTTCATCTGATGCGAGAGCAGTTGTCGAAAGAATGTCAGTCGTACGTGATTGCATTGAACAAAGACATCACCGACGATCTGGCGACGACGGCTATAATGATCCAAGTCTTGGACGCGATAAAGGTATGTTACGATCATATATAATTTACGGTCTAGGTGGACAAATCAATCATTGTAATACAATGTCCGGATTTTGTATATAATGTCTAAGATATTTAGGCAAAGCAAACAATACATATTTAATTCCCATATAGACTAGTCATTGTCATTGTATACAATGCTAAAACTGGTGTGGGCAATGTGAATATTTAAGGTATTCTAGAGTGTTATATTTTATAATTTCTTTTAACCAGTGCTTCCTACGGGTAACAGTAATTTATCAGTAATGTCATTAGTAAATAATCAATAATGAAGCTTATGACCATTGCACTTGTGGTAAAAAATGTGAAACAAGGAGATGTAAATGTAAAGCTTCTGGAATTTAATGCAACTCTAAATGTCATAATGGTAATATATGTAAAAATAAATAATAAATAAAATATTCTCCTTTTCTGTTAAAAATAAATTTATATAAGATAATACTATATGTATTTTGTTTATTTCTCAAAGCACTTTCAAATGTCACATTTACAATGTCTAGTTTAAGTAAATAATTATCTACATGACTTGAATAACTCGGACATTGTAAACCATGACCGGTCAGTGTTTACAATGACCATTTATCCACTTGGGTTGTAACATATACATGACTGGGATTGAAATTGAATAGTAAAATAATTTAAATAATTTAAAATTAGCTACTAAAGTTAATATTAAAAAAATATTAAAGATTATCTCCATTGAATGTAGATACAAGGTATGGCTATTAAATAATGAGACTATATATTTAGCGATAAGTTGTGCATAGATAAGTTAATATTGTTGATGTACTTGTAATCTATGAACATCATTGCATCGAGCAATACCATTTTGGTCAGTTTCTGTTTCATAGTCTACGTGTGAGCACCGTTTATATTTACCTCTTACGTACTGAATGTCGAAGTCATGCCGGGCAATTTACGAATTAATAAACATTTTGCAGCTTACAGTGCCTTATCTGTTAAGTAATTTTTATAATAGCTAACATTTGACTCCAGTGTTTCAACACTTCACATTCACTATAATTCTCTTTATGCAACTTTTGGCTCTTTTCAAAACTAAATATGCATTAAAAATGGCACACATTTTGAGTCAGTTAAAGTTTTAAAAACAAAAGTGATGAAGGTTTTAAAGACATTGCAAGAAATGGATTTTAAGTCTGTTTAAATCAATGGAAAGTTAGAATGAAATGATGTGTCGAACGTGAATAGGAGGTATATTGAAGGGAAAAATTTGAAACCGCTGAAAAATATTAATAAAAAGGTTTTACAGAGAAAATCTCGTTATTTATAGCCACACCTCGTATACCAGACATGTATCTGTTTTATTTCTACTGATAAATTTACCACGATAGCAAGTTATTAATATAAAGAGAAATGATGAGCTAAAATTACAAATGCCAATCATTTCCGCTTGCTGACACATCGGACAACTATCAACCAATATTGGTTTACATTATATTATTAGCGTCATGGTATCATATGTATATAATGACCCCAGCTATAAGACATATCAATATAAACTTAAGGCTACAAACATTGAGAATATCATTCATCTTAGTACTGTTCAGATTGTTATAAATATATTGTTTTACTCGTGGATAAAATTGGGGTAGGAGAAAGCTACATCGGTGTTCAGAGAGGGTGATCCGCCTCTAACCTAGTCGCGCCTACGCATACGGCAGTAACACCGCTAATATATTATATTCGATAGTATTGCGACGCATTATAATAGACCCTACACATGGGGCCAGGGGTGTGTTGGAATTGAGCGATTTCACGTAATGTGTTTTAGTTAAATAACAATTATGCTGTAGAGAACAAACCTGTAATTAATGACGACCAAAACGTATTGTCCCCTTGTTAGTAATAATTATCTTAATAATAATAGTAAGTCATGGATTAAAAATTACAATGAATAATTTCTTCTTAAAATAAAAATATTGTCCATTAATTCTAATCGAAAATCCGTACGAAATAATTCACAATCACTTTAAAGTCGTCAAACTTGCTTGCTGTGAAAATTTAGTCGTGAAACGTTTTAAATTCGATGAGCGGAACAAGTCGAAATTCGATAAATGTATTTTATGTAATCGATAAGTGTGCAAACTATATTTTGCACGTACACTACTCGATTATATCAGATGAAATATATCAAATTTTTGGGCTATTATCAAGAAAAGTAAAAATTAAACGGGTAGACTAAAAAACAGCGTTTTATAAAGTAACCTCTATGTTGTGATACTACACGGTATTTGTTTTGATAATTTTGTGTACGATAACATCGATGAATAACATAATTTTTTGTTCGTATGAAAATCAAAATATAAATATTTTTTATAAACAACTGTACCGAAATTGAAATACCGACAAGTTTGAGAACGACTTTAGGAAGTTAAGATGTTGTTTATATTAAAGAGAAAGAATTTCCTGTACAGAAGGTGAAATATTGGTCCAATTTCGGGTTATTATTTGTCTGAAAACACAATCTGTATGTCGTTCGTAAGGATTTGAAAAACTTCAAGTAAATAATTATCTGACTCATCATCTATGTTCTATATACCCGTGGGATTTACATTAATCTGTAGAATCTGAATAGTTTCGAACGAGTTTTTTAAAAAAAAAAAAACGATTACAATAGTTCAGAGGAATTATTATTTTATTCGTCTTGTAATGCAGTTTTTCAATCACTTGCCGCCTCGTTCGAGGTTTTCAAAAAACTCTTATTTTTGCGCGAAAAATATGTAGATTTATTTTTTATATTTATCATTATTTTTCTTATCATAATTTTAGTCACAAGGACTTCATTTAAATTTTTGAGTAGGGGCGCAAACGTACGAAATAATTTTTCCTACCATTAAGCTATTACATATTTATCTCTCATTGTGTACGGTGTATTTTTAATACACATGTAAGTCTCAATTATGGACGCGTAAAAAACGTGGGTAGGTCATTCCGGAATGCAAGAACGATCAAATTAAAAAGCTCCATTTTGACGGATTTTTATGTGTTTAAGTATTCTGTCGGCATGGTGTAAAGTTCGCAAAATATTGAAAAAAATCATCGCAGTTGTATATAATATTTGATCGCGGATACCGCATACACGAATGAGATCGGGTTGCAATATTATTTAGTCCGATAACAGTTCAAAATATTATGTATACTCGTGCACGATGGATAAGGATGGAAACCAAAATGTTTAAAATAACGCGAGTCTCACGAAAACAAATTAATACTTATCGGACAGTTGATATGCCCAGCGAAAAAATAATATACGTCACGAATGTCATAATCGTCGTTCGTTCAGTTGAACGCGAAGCGTTTAAATAATACTTCATGTTAAACCGTTCACGTACGGTTTATAACGTTTTGCGAGCTGTACAATATTCGCGTGGGGGTTTCAAGTGCTAAACGGAATGTCTTTGATCGGTGCGCCCCCTGATAATGCGACCCCCGGTCAGGTTATGGTTACGACCCTGCTCGTCACACTATGCGGATCATATTATTATTACATCACGCTCAGTCGATTGTTCGTGCGCGTATCCGTGCTGTTTACGACCACGGCTTGGCTCTCGTCAAGGAACATACAACACCCTCCAACTCCATCCCTTTGTCCCTTTGAAATTTAATTTTCTGATTCTTATCGTCTGTTCCCGAATCCCGCCCGAATTCCATCACCCGGACCAACGTAGTAGTATAATTCACCCGGTGGTCTTTCTCGCCCCCGTTCCCTGTCGTTCGCGGTCCGTCTTTTGACTTTTCTCCGGAGTCGTCTTTGCATCTCGTCCATTTTACAGCGACCCGAAAACTATCGAAATCCTATCGATAAATCACGATCGAGGACGTTTTTACCGGCGGCGAAAACGAAGAAATGTCTAACGTGAAACGAAATGTTTGTTGTTAATGCATTGTACTTTGTTTTCACGATTACGTGTATAATCGAAGTTGTCCGGCGAAAACGATACGTTGACAATCGTGTTGTATTTAAAACGTCCTAGCACAAAACGTAGGTAATGTAATGTACAAAAGTGCAGCTCCACCACGGCGACAATTTTGCGAACGGAGCAGCAGGCCGAGGGGTTGTGCCACGTGACGAAATGTGAGCGCGATCGTGTTTTCGATTTCGAAATTATACGATTTGTTTTTTGGACCTGAAGCGAAAATCGCTCGAGTGGAGAACGGTGTGAGGTAGAGTTGATTAAATAAGACGGATAACTCAATGTCACCAATATACGTATACGGTTAGGAATAAATAATGCCCACAACGAGTGGAACGTGGTTGCGTTCACTAAAACGGCAGACGGACGCATGACAACCGCGACGCAGCGACGAGATCCGAACGAGGTGCGATCACGAGAAATCGTTACAATAAACTATCGTAACACGGATAATATCAACAAAGAATATGTTTAATGTATCGCGGTGTGTCGTCGTCGTGTTACCATCATTATCGTGTCCTAGAGTGATTGCAAATCGTTGTATTTAGACAATGAAAGCGTGCCGGAAAAAAAAGATCGAAAACCAAAAGTCCTGTATTCTCGTCCAGATACGGCCTATCGCATATATTATTTTGTCAGTTTCAAGATTAATGTTACTCGAGTTAAAAGCGAATATATACGGTTGTGAATACACGAAAGGATATATATATATATATGAATGAATATTAGAATATTCAATTTAAAAACAAACAATAACAACAACAATAATTTGTTCCGTCACGATCGGTGTGCGTAAAATGAATTTCAGACGAGTGCGGATAAACAAATACATTGTAATACGATATGATGGAAATATTCGATATGTAACGAAGAAGTGTTCGTAGATGTATAGTAGTATAAATCTAAAAAGATTAATAAGATCCTTTTTATATTGTTTAACATTCAAAATTTCACACCTCGAAATTCGTTCAAAGAAATTAAGTCTTTTTTCATGTGGTCTAACTTCCATAACATTTTAAAATTTAAAATACTGTTTGAATAATCAATAAAAGTCACATTGATCTGACTACGTATATCACAATATAATTACGTAATCGTCATATTTTCATCATATACTACTTAAGTTTACATTGAATAATACAGTTTTAGTGATTTAGAGGTGGTTCAGATCAGGGGCGTCTCCAAACCTTGGCTATGGGGGGGGGGGGGGCAAAATAATAAAAAAAATTAAAAAAATTGTATTGGCTTAAACAGCATAATATACATATATACAAATATAACAAAAAAATATAGACAAGTTTTTAAAAAAATGTACCTAAGAATTATGGGTATTTTGTAAAACAAAACTAGAACATCGCCCGTCGTATGGGGGGGCGATCGCCCTCATCGCCCCCCTCAGGGACGCGCCTGGTTCAAATCTAAGAGTTTATATCAATCAGAGTTTGGCTCTGGAAATATTTTAAATTACTATTATCGTTATAATAAAAAAATATTATTCTTATTATTAATATTAACATTGTATGTTTTAATACAATATATTTTTATGAAACATGGAACATAAACCACAATAGGGGTAATATATTATATAGTCAATAATAGATTCTAAAAAAAAAAAATTGATCACACTACATTTTCATTCAAATAAAAAATATATAAAGTGGAACATCCCGTGAGTCACTCTGAATACATACACATTTAAATGAAGAAAATGATCTCGGATGTGTTATTTTACCTTATACATTTTAAATATAATATATATGTATATATATATATATATATATATATATATATATATATATATTATATATCACTAACTCTAATTTGTTATTTTTACAATTGTAAACTATATTACAATATCTGTTAATAAATAATGTACCTGTTAAGTACATATGTATGTATGTATGTATAATATACATGTGTATCCTTGTGTTGTTTCGGCTTTCTATGTTCGTAAATAAATCAATTGCAATTAAAAAAAGAAAAATCTTCGATAAGGATAACAAGGATAAAGAAGAAAACAATTTTTTTTTTTTTGTTAGACGTTGGTAAGCATTACAACCTTTAGTACCTATTGTTTAAATATTTTTTCATTAAATATATTGTAACTGTGAGTTTTAATTTTATTGACTTTAGAACGGAGATTTTTGTACTACGTTTTTAAATCAAGTAAATTATAAATATGAACCGGAAATGATTTTAAACACTTTTAATGATTTAAAACACAAGTTTTTAAAGGCTTTTTCTAGAGGTACGTTTAGAAAACCCTTTCTTCATGCATCTAACTTAATAACCAACAACAAATGTATACCATTTTTGTATTGCTATTTATAAGCAGTGGGTTAATTAGGAACGTACCTTTATTTCATAATATTTTAGTAATCGCATCGCTTTATTCAAATAATAAATATTATTCATTTTCATTATTTTTACGCACTGTTTAATGAGCGCAAATTTAAAATTAATTAACGGATGGAATAACTATACTTTACAAGTTTAGACGAAAGAAATGACGAATTGAGTAATTAAAAATACATTCATGATGACAGTTTTTAATGTTCCATTCATCTGCGTTAATTTATATCATATTTTATAATTATTTTTCATCAATCTCTGTGTAATATTACTCGATTAATTATACTCGTATCATAGTATTTTAATCAAACATTTATTGGCAATAATTCACCAAACGACGGTTAAACCGTTATAGACTTCTTGTTCTACAAATAACTAATATAATATATTACTATATTTCAGTTGTATTCGTAACAATATAATTATATATATATATGTCATCAAAAAATAAGAATTCATAAATCGTTTTATTTACGATAGTAATCCGTATGTATTTTACGCACCACATATGTATAGTATGTACTTGCGTACTTTCTACGAGCATTAATCAAACTCGCGAACTAATTATTACGAACAACATAATTACAGAATTTCAAAAATTGTAGAAGCTCTTGACAAATTTGTTTTAGAATCGACTCCTAATGGCGTTCGTACTTAGGCATGAACCCCATGGGACTGCGATCATTGCGCAAATGAAACACCTGCGTGTTCAATCATGTTTCCGACTGTTTTCTCTGTGGATTTTTTTAATGACGGTTTCCTTTTGTAATCAATGGTTCGTTTAAAAACGAGCTGTTCGTTTTTAACATACATCGTTCCAACGAGTACACGGTTTTACCGATTTTTTAATTCATATCGAAAAATGAAATGCACTGACAGCATCATCTTACGTATCATAAATGAAAATTCAAAACAACAATTAGATTTACGGGCCATAAATATAATGTGCTATAGTCGCGAATCAAATTATTATCCTTCTATATCAGGTTACACAATGCTGATTCTATATGACATATAGTTTTCCAACTGTTTATCGAGATGCATTGTTTCATAACAGTTTATTGTTCATATATGCATAGTAATTATGTACATCCGGGGACCCGTTTAAAACATTGTATATTAGTGTTTTCGACAAACAATATACAAATGTTTAAATTTAATAACCGAGCAATGATATGCAGTCATATAAGTAATTGATAATATTATTATACCGTTAAGGGTGAATATTATAATTCAAATATATGAAAGGATATGAAAAAACGTCATAATCGCATTAAAATGGTATACACGTAGTATAGAACAAATATTAACAGTTTTGTGTTTCAGTTAAAAAAAAAAAAGTATCAAGTAGTGAAAATAATAAGTAAGTAATAATAATAATATTAATGGATGATTTTATAATCCTTTAAGTTCTTGATTATTGATTAATTTTCTATCTGTATTATATATTACGATGCACTTAACCACTGGATATATAGGTGTATTATCCGTGAAGGCAACGCGAGGTATTACCGTTATGCCTTTGATGTATCTATTAAACTATTGGCGTTGGTTATATAAATTATATACTTGAAATTGTTTTAGCTTTCGAGCCATGGCCCTACATTTCTATACATTTCAAAGTGTATTTGAAAATTCACCTAGTATAAAACTTAAATAAATCGATAAAATGTTCAACCAGATTATAGTATCGTATAACTTAAGACATTTAATAAATCATAATTAATATTTATTGATGTAGCCTATTAATACATTCAATGTAATACTAGCTGTAAACGCGAAGTCTGATAATGTCACAAAACAGATTACCAAAACCAGATATCTGATATAGTTGTACAGATATAATGTGTAAGGACATACGTGTCTAAAGAAATTAAAATATACATAATTCGACTATTTGAATGTTATTATGTTGTGCTAATATTTTGATCCTGAACGTGGAATTACAACGATATTTACGGAAAATCGATCAAAGTGAATACATTTAAGAGGAGATGGTTGTCGGATTTTTTTTATTTCAGTTAACTTTTTAATTGAATATTTGTTCAGCGTATAATTTCAAATCTTGATAAGAAGAGTGATTTTTTTGGTTTTTGGTTTAGCAATTGTGTTCTTGTCTAAAGTTTGACAAATTCACGTTTACTGTTAAATCAAAACATTAGGCCTAGACTAGGCCGCCTAGTTGATATTGATATACAGTTTATTAAAGTTCGATATAAGAAATATTTTTGCATATTTTGACGACTATTTCATATGTTCTTCATAAGACTTCTTCATAAGAACCTTCGAGTACTTAATCCGCGCTAATAGATGCCACTTATATAATATCTCTTAAAATAAAAAATATACCAATGATTTATTATATATTTTGAAATGGTTGCTTTTCGATTTATTGCGTAGTGTTATCCATACGAAGGAACAGATCGACAATTTAAAATTTGACTACCAACAATTTATTTTTATTTTGAAAAAAAGACAATAAGTAGATTTTTATTTTATGGCTTGAGAACTTGATGATAATCTTTTTTTGTACCCAATATTAAAAGACCAGAAAAATTGGCTCGGCGAGTATTTTTTTTTGAATGTTTGAATTGTTTACAAATATAATATGGGCCATAATTTTTTTGATATTGAACTCTCATATAATGTATATTCAAATTTAGAAATATTTGCTCAGAATCTTTTTTCAGATGAAACGATTAATCATTGTTTTTATAAGAAAAAAAATTGTGACCAATAACATGTCCATCAACAGAATATTCTATCCAACCTTCGAGTGAAAACCTGGGCGGTTTTTTGATAGATAACATCCACTAACCTATTAACGGAATTTATATAATTTTAAACGCATATCCATAACTCTATCAATAAATATCTAACTACTGTATCAAATGCGCTTAACATTATTTAGCAAATCGTTTGCCATAAGAATATAACGAAACCATTATATACATTTTATAGATTTATCGTATTTTTTTGCGATACAGTATTCGATTATATCAAATAGGTGATTTATAATCACAATCAAGTATGCTACACCTGATATTATTAAATAATAGAACTTTTCACATTAACTGATACCTTTACCAATTGTATAACATATCATTTTAGATATCGTTCAACAACACTAGGCTATTAGGTATTAGGTAATTAAATTAATTATTTTAAGGGTTCCGATTTTCTAGAAAATAGTTAACATCAGTTCTAGAATAAAACGATTATTTTCGGTTAATACCGGTTGTTAAAAAAAAGTTAATATTGTTATAGGTAAGTGATGTTCCTAACAATTTTCTTGAGAGTCTAACAAGAAAAGAAGCACATCTTCATTCACTACACTCAGAATATAAAATATTATTATGTCGTACAAATATGAATTAATATTGTTATATATTATACTTAATATTTTATGAACAATATACTTATTGTAACAAACTTTAAAAATAAATAAATAACAAATAGTAATAATAATAATCTTAATTAAAATATGAAAATTAATAGTAATCTTCATATATTATAATTTAACTTTTAAATTAATTTATTAGCTCATTGGTTAAAAAATTAAACTATAAAATACTAATTTTGTAATTATTAACTATGACAAAGACAAATAGTAAATGAGAGATTTTAGATTAAGTACTATGTATTATACATTTTTATATGTGCTTATTGAAATTGAACTTGTATTCCAAACAATTTTGAAATCTTAAGGTATCCATTTGTAAACCGCAGATTTAAATAAGTTTTATTATAGAATAAAAAAAACCATTAATTGAAAATGTAATAATTGTTATAGGTAGATACAAAATTAATGACAAAAGACTTATTGCAAATATAGGTAGGTACTCAGGAAAAACTTCTCATATTTTATTTTTCGATTCAGTTTTCAAAATAATGTAAAAATTTTTTTGATTTTGATTTATTATTTGGTTAATACAATAATACTAATTCCATAAACACTTATATTTTACGAGTATAAAGCCATAGAAGATATTATATTTTTTAAGTAAAACGTAAATCATATGTTACTTTTTTCAAATTCATGATTATATCAGACTACTTCAGTAGATGGGTACTCTAAGTTGCAGAACAAATTTTGCATTTTGATTATTGATTTTATTATAATTGTAATAGCGTCTAATGTCACTTATAGTAAGTCGACTCATGTTTTAAAAATTAAAATCAAACAATTATATGACACTCATAATATTCATTGAATGCAGTTACTATTTTTAGTCTTACAATATTGAATAATGTTTTGTTTATATCAGAATCGTCGAAAGAAAAAAATGATATATTCATGCATTCCAAATTATAATTTATAGCTTTAGAGAATAAAAACATTAATAAAATTAACTTTTATTTTTCTGAACCGACTAACCAAAATTTACTGTTTTATAGTTAAGATAATGGTTAAGTTTACAGTTTTTAATTATTTTGAAATAAAGGCTCCGATTCCTAAATTGTTAAGATTAATCGGTTTATTTCAGTTCCGGTCCTGATCCTAGCCGATTCCAAGCATAGGATCTGATACGTGTACGCGAGTATTGAGTATCCACGGTTAATGGATCGTCGATTCACGCTTTTGGTCGAA
Organism: Sipha maydis; assembly: GCA_034509805.1. Taxonomy (NCBI): domain Eukaryota; kingdom Metazoa; phylum Arthropoda; class Insecta; order Hemiptera; family Aphididae; genus Sipha; species Sipha maydis. The sequence continues at coordinate 2,385 of JASXSY010002420.1, read as the reverse complement.
CACATATTACCGGTACCGTCGAAAACATGGTTATCGTTAAACGATTGTCGTTCCGTAAACCCGTACACGTAATTGACTATATTCGGCCACGTCAATGTTATTTTCGTTAAGTTCGACACGCTATAGTGACGAATGGTCTCGCGTTGAAATGTTTGACATAGTATATAGAGTTTATACGAATAAATTACATCGGCTGACATATTGATTGGTGTTTTTCTTGTCGGCACTAATAGTACAGCATTGGAATGGGTTCACTGCAGATATGATTTATAACTAATGATTCACGACTGTAATGGGTCGAGACTTCCGTGGATTGACGTAGAAAAAAACTGTTTCCCTTTCCCTGGATAAATCTATGTCTTCGGCGTAGCAGCGTTCCAACGTCACGGACCCATCGCGAACATCCATGTGCACGAAAGCGCTGATTGCTTTATTTGTTCCTGCAATCCATGCCCAATCGTTTGTTTGTCCGTCAACTTGGGGCCTCGTAACGTCCTGGTTGTTCCGACGACAGGATGGCGAACAAAACGAAACGGAAAGCTATGGGCACGCGAGACCACTGAAACACAACGAGGGCGAGGCCGACGACGTGAACGCGTGCTGGTTAGATAGCCTAGATTTCCTATGGCCGCAGATCCGAAAATGCGTTTCGCGCGATCACGCAAGAGTTGGATTGTCAAAGAACAGTGTTTATGTTTATGAATAATTCGCGCACGTGGATATTGCCGCACGCATTTGTTTTTCCATGCACGTCGAGCATGTCGTGGTCGCCGGGAGCGCAACGTTTTCGTGTGGCACGGACGACTGAACAAAATATTTTAAAATTTGTTTTTTATTTTTATTTATATAGTTTTATTGTTTTCCATTTGCAATAAAATCCAGATTAGTAAATGATAAAAATCTTATTGAAATGGTTCGAGAATACCTTGTTCGTACATGCATAGAGCGATAGAAATTACTGTTATACCTAGTAATAGAAAATGAATGGAAAATATAAAATAAATCTCTAAATAAACAATTTATCACTCTGAATAAATGAACAAGTAGAGAAAGTTCGTTGCCGGTGTAACAGACGATATTACCCCCGTTAATATTTACCTCCCTCCGGTAAATATATCTTAAGTTATAGTTACCGGGAGTAAATATATCCTAGGACATTTTTACCGGCGGTAAAATAACACTATAGGATCTTTTTACACTAGGTGAATATAAACTAGGATATAGTTACCTCCCCGGTAAAAATGTCGTTTAAAGGGGGGTATAAATATACTAGAATATAATAATTAGGATATATTTACCGGGGGAGGCAAAAATTATTGAGGGTAATAGAATCCTATGACACTGGCTTCATCTTGCCGGAATCCAAATCATACGTCGCAATCGCATCAATTTTACATTAACGACTGACATGAACTGATGACAATTTACAGATCGTGCAAAGCATACACGGTGAAGCAAAACAATCCAATCACGTATTACGCAAACGCGCATCACGCAAAACGCATTCACGGATGCGCGATTGTAGGAAACCGAAGTTTTTAAGTACATATACGTTCACTATATTGATCTAACCGGAACACATACAATCCGGGTGACAAGACCTGTGATGATGGGTCAGAACACCATCCAGAATAGACATGGATTATACCGACAAAATAAATATTATAAATTCAATAACAGTGAACAAGTGGCAAACAAAAACTAGTCTACACATTTCTCCACATTACCTACAAACTGATATTCTCTTAAAACCCTTTTCAATTCTAGAGCTAAATAATTCTATTCTTTCTTGTCGTGCTTGTACTTCGGGTTCCCATAACAATTTGCTCTTACATTCAGACGCAAGCACCCTTGCGCTCATGAACTCAATCCGTAAACTTCATTACTTCTTAATATCAAGAAAACTTTCTCCACCTTGGTCCTCTTTTGAGTTAAAAGCTTTATAAAGCTTTATCCTCATCTTCATGTAACATTTTTGAGCATCAAATGATCAAATCGCGTCATGATTGATGGTTCGAATCTAATACAACTATTTCTGAAAATTTATTTTCATTCCATAAAAACAAGGGTACTCCTAAATATCTATATTTTTTTTAGTCATATATATCATTATTTTAATAGAAAAATAAAATATATTTGGTTGCCTTCTTTATAGAAATTTGTGGCGCCTTTTATTCTGTTCATATTTTTATTCTTATATTTATTCTCTCGTTATTGGATAGTCCTATTCTCTGCAATTTAATCCACTCATTTTTTCCCGCCTTTATTTCTTTTTTTTCTACTTTCCTTTTGTTTTTTACAATACCTGTTCGACTTTTTACTGGTCTCCTTACTGATATCAAAGTTCTACCTATCCATTTTACTATTTACATGAAATCCGTTGCA